>KK120043.1:313754-337396 GCA_000611955.2 Stegodyphus mimosarum | reverse complement strand
ATATATATATATTTATAGACTTTTGGTGCAGCTGATTACAGTCAAAAAGGGAGATGCACAACTACATTTTATAGCAGTTCTATATACACAATTTCAACGTTCTGAGGCTACTCGTTTTGGAGTTATGGGAGATACATACATACGTACAGACGTACGTATAGACGCCACGAAAAAATCTCTTCTGAATGCATTTTAAATCAATTTTATAATTCGTTTGGTGAAAACGAGTCCTTTATTCTGTCCTTAAGTACAGATGTTACGCAAAACCTCGTTAAATTGCATTCGATAGAGGTCAAAATGAATATTTTCGTTGAAATATGAAAACCAGATTTTTCTTCATTACAATACTTCTTTTACGTCGTACAAGGAAGTAATAAAAAATTTAAATATAAAAAATTAAAATATGTCGAAAATGTTATTTTTCACTCCATGTTAAAATTCACTGTACATTTGTAAGCTAAGATTTGTAAACAAAAATACACGGAGTTTGCTTCTGTAGCATTGTAAAAGTATCAGCTATCATGGCTGAAGAGAAAGAAAACATATAAGATTGACAGAAGAATAACGGAGCGAACATAACGCTATCTATGCGTGCAAACCGAAATTACTTTCTTCCCAACCCAAAATTTTAACTAGAGATGAGTTTACTCCATACTAAATGAAGCAATTCTATTTGATTGATGTCATTCTAATACATGCATTATAAATTGGTGGAGATTTTCTTGCGAGAGTTTGTTTCTAATAAGGCTGCATTTCAAGTAACATATAATAACTCATTTTCAAACCCCACTGGATAATAACGGCGCAATGTATCTAATAAGTTTTGTGATGAATCTAAATGCCGCATATAAATTTTTACTGGCATTTCTATCTGAAATCAATATTCAATCTTGTTTTAAAACGGAATTTGTTAGAATATCAAATTAGATAATCTGAAATTTGTTTAACATGTGATCATCAGCATTCAAACCTCATCAAAATAAATCGAAAGCTCTTTTCAATACTGTTGCCACTTACTGTTTAAATCATTGCGCTTACTGTTTAAATCATTGCGCTTTTACTGATTTTCAGGTTGCCATACAGAAGTAGAGAAAAGTGTCTTTTCAAACTGGAACAGATACTGGAGCGCTGTATAAGTTCAATTTCAATAAAAGAATTTGCATTTGATTAAATGATGCTTGCTGTCCAGAGGTTGCTTGTGGCATTGAAACAAAAATGCCAAGTAATTCATCGTTAACTAGAATTTATGAAGCTAGGAATTAATATACAATATACCATTTTACCTATCCTTGGCTTTAAACTCTGTACAACTAGTTTATTGTGAGTATACGCATATACTTTGAAGTACTTTTTCAAAACTGATTTTTCTAAACAGAGTTATGTGACGCAAGTTGCAATATCTTTATTAAGGAGATTTCAAGTGGTTAATATAATTAATAATTTATTTTTATAAGAAAAATGCTGGTGAAATAATAATTTAAAAAGTAAATAATATCTGAAAGATTTCAGATTTTATATTACTTCCAAAAGGGCATTTTTTCATTTACAGACACATACACGTTTCAAGAGTATGGTGATAAAAATAATTAAAAATAGCATATCTTTAGAATTTCCAATAGAGAAGCTATGGAGCTGGAGAAAAAAATGGTTTTTTCTCTACAGTGTTGCCACTGCTGCCTTTGAAATTTTTGAGATTTTTAATCGAAAATTCTTTAAAGATATACAAAACGTGAAGTAGATAATAAAACAAATTCCAAATTCGGACTTCCAGGTGCCCATTTCGGGTGGAGGACTATGTTATTAAAAATTTGATGACTCTAGGTATCGTTCTTTTTTCACAATGCGAGAAATATACATGCATTCATGTAGGTTCTTCATTATTTAATTTCTTTAAATATAATATAGTGCGATAAAATTTGGTGGCAACAATTTGAAACGTGATTCAGACATTAAAGTGATTCAATGGAAAATTCACTTTTGAGACTACTAGCCATTCTGGGCTAACGCCCGTTTTATCTAATGATTACTCATAAATTACTGATTTAATAAAATCACTAATATTAAATTAATCCATTTGATTGCTTTCTCTAATTTTCTTGAAAAACTTAACCCTCTTTCTTCAAGTGTTAAATTATGCTCCCGAAATGTTGTTATATTTTAATGAAAAGCATTATTTTGTAATACTAGAATATCAAAATTCTCAGAAAAACTAGCCTATAAAAGCAAAACCATCAGGACGGATTGATCACTGATAGATGTTGGTTATACGGCACAAAAGCATTCTACAGTCTAAAAATTATGAAAGCAAAATTAAATCTAGTAACTTAAAGGAAGTAAAGGAAGTACTGTAAACACAACAAATTCTGGGTTTCACATTTAAACTAAAATATCCATTTTCACAGCTATCGAATGCAATTTAACGACGTTTTTGCGTGACATCTGTACGTAAGGACAGTGTAAAGGACTCTTTTCTCACAGACGAATTATAAAACTGAAGTAAAAGAAGTATTGTAATCATAAAGAATTCTGGGTATCATATTTCTACGAAAATATGCATTCTGACCGCAATCGGACGCATATAAACGATGTTTATACTTGACATACGTACGTAAGGACAGAATAAGAGACTCTTTTTCTCAAACAAATTATAAAGCTGATTTCAAATGGATTCAGAAGAGATTTTTCGTAGCGTCTGTATGTATGTACGTACGTATATATGTATGTATCTCACATAACTCAAAAACGAGTAGCCTTAGAACGTTGAAATTTTGTATATAGAACTGCTATATATATGTAGTTCCAACATATAATATATATGTTGTTAATATGTAGTTCCCTGTTTTGTTGATAAAAAATGAGTTCACGGAGACGAATAGCAGAGACCGTATACATATTACAGTTCAGTTTTTTTTATTCTTATATGTTGGTAAATTATGAATTTTTTGCTAAAAGGATCGAATTATGTTGTTCTTATCTTCCGGTTAAGAATTTTATGACTTTAGTTGATCTGCATGCAACAGTCGCAGATTTATCAACAATTTAAAAGTTGTTTAAGTGCGGCTGATTCCAAATTTTACCATAGCAGCCATATTTGTTTGCATTTGAAACTTAACAGAATAGTGAATTAAGTCTTTCTGCACTTTCAGTGTCTTATTGCCGAGTGGGACACAAACGAATGTTTTAGTTTTGTGCACCGAAAAATCTGCCTTCTTGCCTGCTAGCCGAAGTGCTTGTTCTTGCGTAGAAACTGTAATTTGATTACAGAACTGTTTATATTGTAGAACTTGCTGGCAGGAGACACATTAACCGTTCTTTAATATTCGTAGATATTAAATGCTTATGTTACGCAACAGAAGTATTTCATAGACCGCTTTTGTTTCCGTTTTTGGCCTAGCAATTTCATAAATTTTCGCAGCAGCCCCTTTTCTTTGTTTGCTTTTGTTTTAATTATAGTTCGGTATTTATTTATTTATTATGCACAGCCTTTATTTTGCACAGCCATCATTATATTACACGAATGTCTAAACTAAACGTCGCTTTTCTTAGTTTATTCTTTACTTATTTATAACAAGCTTATTTTCTTTAAATTCTTTATACGTGTTTGCCGTAAACAATACTTCACAGGTATGTCTTCAAATTTCGATAAAATCTGTTTCTAAATAAGTACTGAAGTTTTTCACATATCCTTGCTTAATGAGATAATCACAGAATTATTGGGTTTTGCACCATCGGATAGAGCAGAAAATATCCTTTCGAAAACACTTGCTTGGAATGCTTAGTATAATTATCGAATTTTGGCAGCTTTTCCAAAGCTGGTTGATATTTTTAGCTGCTAACAATACTGTTGCTAATACTAATACTGCATTTTTAGCTGCTAACAATACTGCAATTTTTTACTGCTGCTAACAATGATTGACAGGATACGGTGAGTCATTTACGACGTACTTCCAATTTTACGGGATTATGAAAAAACAGTTCTTAACCCTATAGTACAGAAACAGAATATATAAAATTAGGCTACGGACATAAAAAGAATGTATAAAATCAACGTATTTGAGAAGAATGTTTAAAATTAGACAATCAGATAGATCGGAAAACTTAAAGACATCAAGTATTTTATCCGTATGCCTTTTGAAAAAAATTCTAATCCTAATTACAGTAACTACGATTTTAACTTTTACATAATTTTTCATATTTTACGTGTGTACGTAAAATACGTTCTAAAATGTAGACGTAAGATGTGTAAAATAATGTTCTAAAATGTAGAACAAAACTTTAAAAAACCTTTTTGAATTAATTTGTTTTGTTAAATAGACTAAGTAAAATATAAGTAAGAGTAAAATATAAATTTCTAGCTATCATAATATATTTGGTCATAATCACGGTTATCCATATAGAATTGTTCGAGGATTTTGGTAGGTTTAGGATTTTTTTAATTATTGCAGATTGCATAAGAGCTATATTCTTGAAGAAAAGGATATCTTCGTGGAGAATTTGCTAATGGACATCACTTCGTATTCACATTAGTAGTCGAAAACCACAAAATCTCTTTCTTATAGCCATCCCGTTCGCCTAGATGCAAACGGAGTCAATTTACCAGATTTTAGTGGTTTTACCGCTTTACAACTAGGCTGCTAGTGAGCTTCTGCAAGGTTATGAAAACGTTAAAGTATGACGGAAATGGTAGCATAGAGCGGTTAAGAATATTGTGACGGATAATGTTTTTTCATTTTAAACTTTTTAGCTTAAATTGTACAGTTTGCATACATTCTTTTAAAATGAGTACGGAAGATTAAATATAGTGCGTAAAAAAATAAACTATCTTGGAGGCTATAAGCGCCAAAGAAGCTGTAAGCTTTAAAGTTATTAAACTGTTTACGTGTAAAATATAATTATTTTATGTTATTTATTACTATACCTAAAATGTAATAAATGTTTACATCAGTTAATTAAATACTACAAATTTAAGTTTATATAAAATATAAATTTTAGAGTTCTATGTTATTTATAACGTTATAAAATATAATTTTTGTTTTTCTGATACTTAAAATGTATGTTTCATTATAAGTTAAATTATCAGCAATGTATGTTACATTTTATGCTATGTATGATATAATCAATTTATTCTCCTTCGTCTTATGTAAATGAATGATTATATGTATTTAATAAATAAAATATTATAATCTCATTCATAAAATGCAAATTAAAATTTTTAAATTATGCAAATTCAATTGCAAATAAAATAAATTGATTAATTATGGCTGCGAATTAATTTGCAATATCATTAAATTCAGAAAACATAAGTAAAAAAAAGGCAAGCATGTAATTACAAGAAAAAAAATAATACAATCCTAAAATTTTTTTCTTTAAAACTTTAAAAATGATTTTTAAATAAATTTTCATTTTCATAAAGTGAATAATTATTGAGTTTAATATATACATAAAGAGAGAGACAGAGAGTTTATCCTGTCTAAGTATTCATAATCTTACAAAAATTAAGCTTTTTGATAAAAGAAAAGATTTTAATTTTTCTATTAATAAATTGGAACTTCTAACATTTCTAAAAAAGTTATTGCAAATACTATTATTAACCAAATTAGCAGAATTAAAAAAAATTGCATTGAAATAGAAACACAAAAGTAAGAAATTATAATTCTCATCAAAATTTTAAAAGGTAATGAAATTCCTTCAAAATTCATAAATAGTCTTTTAAAGAGATCTGGAGTAGTCTAACCCCTATAATACGTTTTAAAAGTATGAACTTTTCATATGTAAGCTTCAAAAGAGAAGGATAAAGAAGAATGGTTTAAAAGGTAATAGGATATTTTTAATTAAAATTCTGTTGCTTTTGTGCTTTCACATAAATATATACATATATACTATATATATATATTCAAAGTCGTCATAATCAGCCCATGACATGAAGACGTTTTACTTTTCTAACAAAAGTTCCTTTACTTTATAACATTTTTCTGTAATTTTAAATAATTTTTTTAAAAAAATCTAAAATTTAACTTTATTCAGTTTTCTCTCATTTCTACAATACAATTATTAAAAACTAATTGACCATTCTTATGCACCATTTTAAGTCTACTATTTTTAAAGAATAATTGATTTTAAAATTTAATTTAACTTTTACAATGAACGATGTTTTTTTTTCAAATTTTTGTTTTAAGTGACAGAATTTTCTTTAATTTCTTTCAGTTTATTAGTAATTATATTCTTTGTTAAACTTTAAAGAATTTTTCATATAATACTTTTTTCATATAAAGTTTTTCTTTTGATTTCAAAATTGTTGTTTTTGTTCCAAATTTTATCCTTTTATGCGATTACTTCTCGCCAAAATTTTTTAATTTAGCCAATGTAGCCAAAATGACAAACTTGTACGTTGCTATAACAAAATACCTTGTTTCAGTTGTAGTACAATTCAAGTGCTCAAGATTTTTAATTTCTTGTTGTGAGTTTTAAATACATCTTATCAACTAACTTTTATAATTTTACTTACGTTTCAAATACATTGGATTATTTGCTACATGTTTAAAGGTAAAATTTTGATTTATTTGCTTTACTGAAGTGCTTTATTATTTCACTTTCGTTTCCGTTCAGTGAAATGGTATACTCCTTATTTAAGGTACACGATTGCAATTAAAATTTACTTTGTTTTTCCCTTGCTTTGGGAAAGGGCCTGAATTTTCGTGTGAACTATTATAATTAAAATATATTGAAATGGTTCATCGGTTAATTCTGAATAGAAAAGCAAGGATTTTTGTAAAAGAGAGATTTCAATTGGTATTAATGTTCCTTTCCCCTAATGAAGTGGCATTAAAGTTGATTGGTCTTAACAATTTTAAAAATTATTTGTTGCACTTGTAGGATTATTTGAAAGTTATTAATTATGCATTTCAATTATTAAGTTTATGAAAAAGTAGTTCTAAATTTCTTACTTTACGACTTTACTGCATTTTTTTTAGTAGCGCGAAAATACGCGGCTTAATGCGCGAAAATACTAGGCGTATTCATAGTTCGTTTAAAAAAATGTTTCATAATTGTAATTATATATATATATGGATGGATGAATGGATAGATAGATAGATAGATAGATGGATGCATTACTTTTTTATAAACTGCTTTTTTTTCGTGTTTCATTAATTTTACTTATTTTAAATTACAATTTTTTTGCATTTTTATTGGCATTTTAACCATTGTTACTGCTAAGCTCTGAAAAATAAAGGCATTGAAATCTTAAAAAAGTATTATGTTGTGTTTTTTGTGCGAGAGATGGAGCTCTCCTGTTGCATAAAAATCATATTATCTACTTTGACTTCTCTACTTTTGTCTGAGCAGCTTACAGCAACAAGAACAAAATCTCCCTGAATTTACGAAAGACTGTCAGGCAACAAGTCTGCGAGAGAGAATTTAGGGATATATAGCTAAGCAACTATATTTTCCCTTGTAGTAGAGCCTTTAGAAGAGCCTGTTGTTCATACACGGGAAACAAACAAAGTAAATAAATATTAAAAATCTTTATTAGGAAACAAGCGAATGCAGCAAATGTTTTAGGCTATGCAGAATATGCCTGAGATCAGTGGATTAAAGGCATTTCATAATTACAGTAGATAATTTGTTCATGTAATGTTTATAAGGACAGACATAGACGTAATGTTTCACGTTTTTGTGTTAAAACTAAAAGCAGAATGGTCTAAAAATAATAAAAAATAAAGATATTAATAAATAGGCTTATATATGACCAGACATTCTAAATCCACAAATGCATTTAAGCAGTTAAAATAAAGTTTTTACAATTTTAATTGTTGAGATTAATAACAAACACGATGCTTCCGACCGTTGATATAAGAAATAGCTTACTTTATAAGGTATTTCCTTCTCTTTTATCTCATGCCTTCGTGGCGTAGTGGTCAGCACGCTCGGCCCAGATTCGAGAGGACCGTAGTTCGTGTCCCGGCGAGGGAATTGCTCTTTTCTTCAATTTCCTGGCATCGAAAAAAACCTAATGTTTCTACAGTGGCGCCCGAGCTGAAAAGGTGGTGGATGATGATTCTCCACCACCAGGATTTGGTGATTGGGTCCCCTAATCCCCAATCACCCTTTAAAAGGTGGTTGGTATTTCTCCCGCCTTCTTGGCATGCCTTCGTGGTGTAGTGGTCAGCACGCTCGGTGCGTGTTCAAGAGTTCCGTGTTTCGAGTTCCTGCGAGGGCATTGCTCATTTTTCACCTCTCCTACTTCCAAAATACCTAATGTCTCTACAACTTCTGTATACTAAATCTAAAACTGGTATGGTCTTGTAATACATCGCAGAGCAACAATCTAAGAAGGAAATACTAATAAAGTCCCATGTCAATTAGACTATTTCAGACTTCTGATTTCCAGGAAATGAGCTTGTGTTTTTCGAATATAGCTGTTCAAATGTAAAAGTGTCAGTATATATGCCACATCTCTTGTGCAGATCGCGCAGAAGTTACAGTATATAATATAATGTGCTTGCTTTAATTATTAAAGAACACGATCTGCAACTGGTTGACAAAAAATCTTGACGTGATAATAAATACGATTTTTTCTCCTTAGAGGAAGATGGAAAATATAATGGAGACCTTCAAGCCTATATTTATTATATACACTGAGAAAATTGCAGGAAAAGAAATTGTTCCTTACCATTTTCACTTCCATTCATTCTTTGATCCATTATTTATGATTGAATAACTTATAATATGCAAGCTGATCTACCTTACCTATTGTTCATATCGTAAAACAGAGATACTAAGCGAAATCAAACTTCTTGAAATATACATTTTCTTACAGAAAGGAGATGTTTGAATATATTTTTCTTTGCAATTGTATTCATCGCAAATGATCAAGATGTGCACACAAAAATGCTATTGCAGATGCGAAAAGATTACAGAAGACGATTTAGATGAAGGCAATTTTGTTCAATCATGTTATTCAGAATTTATCGATTTACTTAAGATTCAGTATTACTTATGCATACCAATTCAAATATTTCAATAAATATGTGTTTGGCATACCTTATTGATGATCAGTAATAAATATTTGAGAGAAGTACCAAAACATTAGGCTTCTGAAAGCGTATCCTACATAAAAATGCAAGTTAGGAGATACTATCATAAATTTTTCTACTTGGCAGTTTTGAGTTAACTTCATTAAAATACATTATTGAATCTGTGCATTATCCGGAAATAAACGATAGATTCAAAAGACAGAGCGAATAAATGTTCGAAAATTTTCATTCTAAAATGCAAATATTTAATATTTTCCTAATAAAAATTTCGTTACAGATCGTTTACATTATAAAGTATTTCTCCTACCTTCTTAGCATGCCTTCGTAGTGTCAGCACTCTCGGCTCGTATTCGAGAGTTCCGTGGTTCGAATCCCGGCGAGGGCATTGCTCATTTTTCATCTCTCCTGCTTTCAAAAAATGCTTAATGACTCTACAGTGGCGCCCGAAATGAAAAAAAAGTGGTGCATGATAATTCTCCACTACCAGGATTTGGCGATTGGGTCCCCCAATCCCCAATCTCCCTTTAAAAGGAGAAGTATATAAGATATTTGTCTGGCCGTTTTAGCATGCCTTTGTGGTGTAGTGGTCAGCACACTCGGCGCGTATGCGAGAGGTCAGTAGTTCGAGTCCCGACGAGGGCATTGCTCATTTTTCCTCTACCCTGCTTCTAAGTAACTTAATGTCTCTACAACATAATTATGTGTTCTAAAAGATGCATTCTGTTATGCTGCATTATGTCTATTCCGTATTTCTGAACGTTTTCTTTAATATTTAATTAGTATAGCAATCAACAAATTAACTTAGCGAGGTAAATGACATTTTGGATAACATTAAATAGATTCACGTACTTTCTTCAAGAAAACATTATTTCATAATTTTCGAAAATTAAGGTAGAAACCCAGAAATATAATTTATTCATTACATTTCGAATCTAATGATTCGATATGCATAATGATGTTCCATTATATTCCATACATGTCTCTTCAAATAATGGGCAAGTGCCTCATTTTCGCATTCAACTGAACATCATTCTTAAATATTCAGTAGAAATATTAAACGATTCGGCTTCTGTTGCCTCAAGAGAAATACAGATTCTATTTCAGAAATGCCGAAGATGAGATTCTATTATAATTTGCTTTTCCAAGTAATAAGCCTGAGTAATAAGCCTGTAAGAATGATCGATGAGTCATTTTACAACTGCATACCTTCAATGGAATTGGAAGTATTTGACATATGTGACGGAACAGATCATTATTTAGAAAGCCCGTATTAAATTTTCCTCATAAGCAATCTTCAGTTTACATTCAAATATCGTACACAATCTCAGAAGCACTTTTTATAAAATTCCGTATTCATGAAAATGTCAAATTTATATTTAAAATCAATTTTATTAGCCCAAAGATCGCTAACCCGGAAAGGTTATTAATTTCGTTTTGGCATTTGGCGTTGATTCACTTTCGGCGTTGACTCACTTTCCAAACTGTTGCCACCAAATATTACAGCCCTGTGTCATATTTAAAGACATTAAATAATGAAGAATCTGAATAAATGCATGTCTGTTTCTCGCACTATGATAAAACAACTGTACCTAGAGCCATCAAATTTTGAATAATGTAATCCTTCACCCAAATATTGGCATCTGGAAGTCCTAATTTGGAATATGTTTTATTATCGATTTCATATTTTGTAACACTGTAACGAATTTTTGACTAAGAAACTGAAGTATTTCAAAGCGAGCAAGGCAACACTTATGGAAAAAAATTACCTCCAGCGCGCGAGACTGTGTATCGAAATTTCTAACAATATGCACATTTTAAAATTATTTTTCGATACTGCTGTTTAATTTTATTTATGGTTTAATTGCGAAGAACATGGTGTTTAGTAAATAAAGGTAACACATAAAATGTTAAAAAGAGGCCTCTTTAGGCGTAATGTTTACATTACATTTATTTTATCTAAAATCTGAGTTCTTTCAAATTTGTTTGTTGCGTTTAAAATATAACGACTCTCTATGTATAATGATATACTTTATTCATCAAAATTATTATTATTACTAGCCGCTATGCGGCGAGCCTTCGTCTGACTTTTAAGCGTACTGGAAAAATGCTTAAAAGACACACCTGGGACTGATGGCCCCGTAAGTTCTTCCAACTATTTTTTCTTTGTTAAGAATAAAACCCTCTCTTGCATACGGCTCTGATGTATTACTAGAAAAACATATACATCTTGAATTTTTCGCAAGCTGATTGCATGAGATGTGAATTAAACATTTGTTAAAACATAATTTATATTCCCTTTCTTAACCACCACCATAGCTACATAAAACATTATATAAAAATTTTACATTAATATTAATAACTCCATGCCATTTCTGATGAGTCAAAATTTTTTAAACATTTTCTTACTTAATAGTTTGAGTAATTCATTTTCTGAAATTTTGAAATGTTATGATACTTTAGGTAATCTTCTGAGAAAATGTGTCAGCAGTCATATCGCAGCCACTTGTTATATATATAAAAAATGACAATGAAATAAGCAGTATCCCTTAATGCAAATATTGCTTATAAATAAATTAGCTAACTTCCCTTCGCAAAATCTTAAGAACTCAAATTGTATAAAAAGATTAAGAGCTTTATTTCCTAAAAAAATCATGGAAAACGTTTTTATAATTAAAATTTTATACAATTAAAACATAATATAAAAAATTACAATGAAATAAGCAATATCCGTTGATATAAATATTAATTATCCTAATAAATTAATTAAACAATTGACCTTTGCTAAAAGAAATAATTTTTTAATTTCTTAAACTTTTAAATTTCTTAAAAAAAGAACATAAAAAATGCGATGAAAAATGTTGCCAAACCCACATTTCTAAAAAAATGAAATTATTCAAAATGATGCTATTTCATCAAAAATCTGTCAACAACAATAAGAATGAAAAGTTGTTGCCAAAACCATATTTTAAAATATGTGAGATATGAGAAGTGTATTCGGAAGCTTCATATAAAAAATTTTAAAAATATACAAAATATTATTATTTTTCCAAAGTTCTTTTTGTAAAAGTAGTCGGAAGGATTACAGTTTAACGTATCTAAAAATGATAGGAAAATAAACAGTACATTTTTTAAAATAAACTTTAAAAAAATATTCCGTTGCAAAGGTGTTATGCTCACTTTGCTATTATAAATTCATATTTTATCGATTTATTGAAATACGAAATTTATTTTAAATTCGTAAAATAGCTAAGTGCCTGCGTTTCACGACGATGTGAAAATGAAATGTATAGCATAATATCTCGCTTTCCTATAACCCATTATGTCTCAAAATGACGCGATTTCGTCAAAAAACATAAAATAAAAAATGATCTAATTCGAATTTCGAAAAATTCGCTTCGAGGTGCACTGGCTGTTGTCTAGATGAGCCTATGTACCAAATTTCGTAGCCCTTGGTCTATTAGCTTACGCGCAGCACGAACGAAAGACATACACACAGGCAGACTCTTTCTTTTATTATATGTAGTGATTATGAAAGAAATGTAGATGCTGTTGAATGGTTTTAAGACAAAGAATATTTGTACAGTTTAATAGTTCAATAAATACACGAGTGCTTATAAATTAACTCCTCTCATGAAGCTTATTAACCTTTGCATATAGCTTATTTTCTCAATATTTTTATTTCTCATTTTTCTTAAACAATATCCATAAAAAACATATCTAAAAAATCACTTTTCATGTCAAATGTTATATTCTTTGAACTACCAGACATAGAATATTAAAATAAGTATACGTTTTCCATTAATATTATTTAATTAATAAGTCTGGATTTAGAATAGTATGTTGACAACAACAATTGCAAATCTGGGAGACAAGCTTTTCTTTTATTTTAAACTACTATGTCAAAACGGAATGTTCTAAATCTCTTTTTTAGTAGGTACGTAAGAAGAATTTTTCTCCCAAAGAAAACTGGAAAGTTTTTTTTTTCATATTCCTCATTAACTGTTGCTGACTGCAAATATGTTTTACTTCTGATTAAATCAAAATGCCTAACTTTATGATTTTAAAGAAAGGTAAGTTTTATTTGCACTAGAGTGAGCAAACTTGAAACGTTATTTTTAAATCAAATTATTTCTTTTCTTTTATTTTATACTCTAGAATGAAAAAGAGGTAATAAGAAAGTACCTCGCGTAAGACAGCCTTATTATTTTTTGGCTTAAATTAAATTTCCAATTTTTTCATACTACATTTGTCAACGTGTAGTAAGACCAAGAAACTTTGTCTAGCAGATATTTTACGTTTTAGGCAAAGGCAATACATTTTAAGAAATTAAAGTTATTATTCACTAAACTATTTAGCAGATGGATAAGGCATTTTTAAGAAGCAAAGTTGCTTAAAAATAATACACCATGCTGAAACATTATTAGTCTAAAGGGGCAATTTGCCCAGAAGGAATATTAATTTCGCTTTGGCATTTTGTGTTGATTCACTAAAATCGTTGTTTCACTTTTGAAATTATTGCCACCAAATTTTATCGCCCTGTATTATATTTAAAGAAATTAAATAATTAAGAATCTCCATAAATGTATGCATGTTTCTCGCATTGTGATAAAACAACGGTACCTAGAGCCATCTAATTTTGAATAACGTAATCCTCCTGCGAATATGGGTATCTGGAAGCCCATATTTAAAATTTGGCTTATTATTGATTTAAAATTTTGTAACAGGTTAACGAATGTTCGATTAAGAAATTCAAGGATTTCAAAGCGAACAATGGCAACGTTGTACAGAAAAAATAATTTTTATCTCCATCATGTGAGATGATAGGAACACTATAAGGCTATGTTGTGGTGTCTGTCTGGGTTATTAGCCCAAAGAGCGTTAGCCCAGAAGAGGTATTAATCTCGTTTTGGCATTTTGCATTGGTTCACTATAAATGTCTGTTTACAGCATATTTAAAAAAATTAAATAATGAAGAACCTGAATAAATGCATGTCTGTTTCTCGCACTATGATAAAATGACGATACCTAGAGCCATCCAATTTTGAATAACGTACGTTTCCACCCGAATATGAGCATCTGGAGGCCCAAATTTGGAATTTGAAATTTCTTTTATTACCAATTTCATATTTTGTAAACCTTTAACGAATTTTTGATTAACAACCTCAACAATTTCAAAGAGAGCAATGGCAACACTGTACGAAAAAAAAAACATTTTTATCTCCAGTATCTTAGACTGTGTATCGGAAATTCTAAAGATATGCTTGTTTTAAAACTATTTTATGATATTGCTCTTGAACTGAATTTTATGGTTTAAGTGCGAAGAACATGATATTTAATAAATAAAGGTAACACACAAAAGGATAAGAAAAAGCTGCTTTTTGGACATATTTTAAAATTTGAAACCTTTCAGCTTTTTCTTTTTGGTCTGCCTAATTCGTAACCAAAATATGAGCGTCCTTTCAGTTTTTAAAACGTTTTTTAATATTTTTAAATATCTCTGTTAAGCATTATCTAAGAAAAGCGAATTACGTTTTTTTTATTAAACTCAAGCAAGTTGTCAGAGAAAGACCATTTATCCATGCATGTGCTGAAATCTTTACTAGTAAATAATCATACTATTCTTTACTAGATGACACTTCCTTATATAATTAAAATATTGTACTTTCTTCAGAGACTGGTATCGTTCGCTATATAAATAAGCAATTTTCAAAATCAATTGTCTGAAACATGTATTTGAATAATACATCAAAGAGCTCTTATTAAAAGGTAGAAGATCATTTGTTGAAGTAATATTATTCTTATCAGACATTGCGTGTAAGCATATGTTATGTGCTAAAAATCATATTTCCCACTCCATACGTTAAATAAATCCTCACAGCCCCAAGATAATAAGGACGCACTTAATAAAATGGCATGTAGCATGAAAACTTACAAAATATCTAAAAGTGATATAGATGTAGTTCATTTTTTACGAATCCTAGATGACAACATACATATTGAGTGACATAAAAAAATGCCGACCTCTTTCAAGATGGCAAGACAGCATACACAGTAATCCAAATCTCGGAGAAGAAAAGAATCAGATTCCTGCGAAAAGATACATCTCCATTTTTCACTTCTTTGACTAGGATGTTTCGATTTTCCTGATAAGAAATGAAAATATTCGTTTTTATTTCTTTGCTGCATTCAGGTTTACAATTGTAGGTGACGAAGCTGTTACAAATAACATAACATTACTAAAAACTGAATAAGGGTATTATGCAGGATAATAGACCATCATGGTCGTTGATTAAGTAATAAAACATGTGGGCTATTCTAATAATGCCTATTAAACGTACGTAGTCAAATCAAATAAGATTTACTTTTGTAATTATCTCATATCATTTTTCGTTATTAATACAATTAGAGAAAATTATTAAAAAGCCACAAATATTTCAGCTACAGAATTCATTATTAATATAATTAATTACTAATCTTTCTTAAAAAAATTCTTATACCTGCATATGCATTTCTGTTTTCAAACTGTCGTTACAGACACTGTCATATAATTTCAGATAGTAATTTTTTCTGTATATAATTTTTATCCCAAAGGGTCAGTTTCCCGAAAATGGCTATTAATTTCGACTTGGTATTTAGAGCCTTGGTATTGTCTTGATATTAATTTCGTCTTGGTAGCTTAGTATTTTGAGAAGGGCGAGTATAAAAGGTAATATTTTCCTCCTTCCAGCAGGCCTTTGTGGTGTAAGAGTAGCACACCCGGCGCGCATTCGAGAGGTTCAGATTTGATCCCCAGCGATGGTATTGCCAATGTTTCATGTCACTTGCTTGAAAAAGAATCTAATGGCTTTATAACTGTTTATATTAAATCAAGCTAAATTTGATTTTATTTTGTTTTCTTAAAAACGTACTATTGCAAAAAAGCACAAAATAGTTTTATTGAAATTCTGTCTCAGTTTCAGATAGAAAGAGTTTTTCTTTTGTGGTATTTCATATATTATCTGGTACATTATATGATTAAAATCCATACCAGTAGAAGCTTGAAAAATGATGTTTTCTAATTTTCCGTCCACTATGAAACGGCGTTTTACTTTTCAAATTGTTGCCACCAAACATTAGATCCCTACATTTTTCGAGATCTTAGCTTATTTCGAAGCAGGAGCAGGAGCAATGCCCTCCCCGGGACTTGAGCCGCGGACCACTCGAATACGCGTCGAGTATGCTGGCCACTAAACCACAAAGGCATGCTAAGAAGACGGGAGAAATACCTTATACATTACATTTAAAGAAATTAAGTAATGGAGAATCTGCATGAATGTCTGCGTATGTACGTGTAAAAGAACCAACGGAACCTAGAGCCATCAGAATTTGAATAACGTACTCCTCCACTCGAATATGGACACCTGGACACCAAATTTGGAATACGTCATTCGTTAAAAAAACATTTTTATCTCCAGCGCTCGAGACTGTGTATCGGAAATTTTTAAGTTATGCTCTTTTTAAGTACTTTGTGATACTGCTGTTGAATTGAATTTTATGGTTTAAGTGCGACCAACATGATATTTAATAAATAAATTTAACATAAAAGTTAAAAAACGCCCCTTTGCGCTGGATATAAAATCTGAAAGCTGTCAGATTTTTTTTTACTTATTAATTACTTAATACATAAAAGTAATAATATATATATACTTCAAAATTAACTATTAAAATGTTATCCTTTACATACTAAATAATAGTAGTCTTTAAACAGTATATGCACATGAATAAAGCAAGAAAAAACAAACGTTGCTTCTTAAGAAACAACTGCAGTCGTACAATCTTAAATGCGTGATCTTGTAAGGCGCAAGACAGTTCGCCTTTAGTTTAAACTTGTGTTGCTATAAATAAGAGGTAGGGCAGTAGAAAAGTGCTTCATTCTAAATCTAGCAATTACAGGGCCCTCAGAGACGTAATTAGAAAGCAACGTTTTCCCATTACTGTTAGTTAGCGTTATTTGTGTCTGATCAATTTATACGGTACATTTCTCTTAAAAGTCTGCCTTAACATACCTCACATTTGCCTGTGCATTATTAGATAAATTATACCTAATCGTATACTGAAAATATGTTTTGTTAATCGAAATTTTAAGAGCACTCATATTTATTAAATGCTAGACAAATTTATATTTTGCAATTTATATTAACTAAACGTTTCATTTAATCCACAGCATAATATTAATGTTATATGTTGTGTTTTTTCTTCCCCTTAAAACTATATCATATTAGAGCAATTTAAAAGTAAAAATGGAATTTTAATCAATAATTCATTTAATTGCTCTTAATAGTTTCATATCTAACATTACTGTTAATAAATCCAAAGGGGCTATTAGTCTCGAAACGGTATTCGATGCTTCGATTCACTAAAAATGTCTTCTTGACTTTTCAAATTATTGCCTCCAGATATTATAGCCCTGTATTATACTTAAAGAACTTAAATAATGAAGAAGCTGCGTGAATGTATGCATGTTTCATTCGCTGTAAAAAACAACAGTGTATTGAGCTATTACATTTTGAATAACGTAGTCCTCCACCTGAATATGGGCACCTGGAAGACTGAATTTGGAATGTTTTTCATCGCCTATTTCATAGTATTTTGTAAAACTTTAATGAATTTTTGATTAACAAATTCAACTATTTCAAAGCGAAAAATGGCAACACTGTACATAAAACATTTTTATCTCCAACGCGAAAATGTCTATCGGAAATACTAAAGATAGCCTGTTTTTAAATATTTTTAGCCCAAATGATCTCGAAACGTTTAATGAAAGAAACTCCACTTTTGACGTAATACAAAATCTAAAATCTTTCAGTTTATTTATTTTTTATTGTTGTTGTTTTATTTTAATTGAGATTATTTTCAGAATTTTCAAAAACACAGGATTTTCCTTTCAAAAACATAGGCTTTCATTAGTAATTAGATTTTCTTAACTAAGTGTTAATTCTATGACACATTCTTTTAGGTATGAATGCTTACTTTTATAGAATTCGTTATAATATGTCTTGCAGGTAAGGAATTGGTATTTAATAGCTTTTTTTAATAAAATTTAAATACTGTAAACTGCTTCAAGCCTTTTTATGAGCAAGGATTGCTACAGAACTATATGATACCATATACAGGCACTTAAATGTTTTCGAGACAGGAAGCAGTAGAAGTCGGTCGACCCACTTCAGGATTAAAGCCCCGGATCTTCAAATTGCTATCTGGTTGTGCTAACAAATTACATCCTGAAAGGACGTACGGGGAGACTGATACTTCTTAAAACTAAGCGCGTGTAGTTAGGAGCAAGGTTTTGAGCCTGGTGTTTTAAAATTAAATTCTTTAGAAAGGCTTTTTAAAATTTTCTTGCAAAGACGACTTTCTAAAATAAATTTGATTTGAGCACTATTGTTTACCAATAGAACATTTTCTGTTGTTTAATCTCCAATGATGAATCAAGATGTAATATCAAATACTATCACAAAATACAGCACTGAAGAAGTTGAACGCATAAAACCTTTATTTTAGAGCTAAAATACAACAAAATCTATTTATATTTAAAATCATCACGGAACTTGTTTAGCATTCTGTTGTCAATTCGCCAGGATTATTCAAGTGGCCTCAGGGTACTTAAAATACTGGCTAGCCAAAATTCTTCTCGATATGTTTGGTATTAGGGTTACAGGTGTGAGAGACCCACGAATTCGTACCCTGGGGCGTTTTACATCAAAGCTGAGACTGAACTTCGCCCTTTGTGGTAGTATTCTCGGTGATGTTCTACCTAAATGATCGTTATATGTTGGTCACTCTTGTCAAAAGCATGAAGTGTTCCACCATGTCAAATAAGAACAACAGTTACACGCATCATTCACTCCTTAGGATATAATATGTACAGTAACATGTTTTGAGGGGATGTACTGAAGTGAATTTTTCTAGAATCTAAGAAACTTTGAAGTTCCCATCAATCACTGCATAAGGTATTTTCCCCATCCTTCCAACATGCCTTCGCGGTGCAAGGGTAGCTCACTCGGTGCGTATTGGAAAGGTCCAATCTCGAGTCCCGGAGAGAGTATTGCACATTTTCCCGTCCTCTGCTTCAAAAATCTTAATGAATCTACAGTGGTGCCCGAACTTAAAGGTATACAGCAACAATTCCAAACTACTAGAATTTTGCAACTGAGTCTTATCATCCCCAGTCGCCATTTAAAAGGGTGAGTATAAAAGGTAATATTTTCCTCCTTCCAGCAGACCTTTGTGGTGTAAGAGTAGCACACGCGGCGCGCATTTGAGAGGTCCAGATTCAAGCCCCAGCGATGGTATTGCCATTTTTTCATGTCGCCTACTTGAAAAAGAATCTAATGGCTTTAACACTGTTTATATTAAATCAAGCTAATTTTGAATTTATTTTGTTTTCTTAAAAAAGTTTTTCAAAAAGGAGCAAAGTAGTTTTACTGAAATTCTGCCTCAGTTTCATATCGAAAGAGTTTTTCTTTTGTGGTATTTCGTATTTTATCTGGTACATTACGTGATTAAAATCCATACCAGTAGAAGTTGGAAAAATGGTGGTTTCTAATTTTCCGTGTTATAGTTTAATCACGATGGAAAAGGTTAGGGAGGATGTTAAATATTGGGAAAGGATCTGATTAAGAAGCTGAATTAAAAAGAAGTATTCTGAAAAAATGAAAATTTTAAATTCTTGTAACATTTAAATCGTATTATCAGGTATTTATTTCTTCTATAGTTGTGAGAGAGCAATAGTTGCAAAATATTTCAGTTTTGGGGTATTCCATATTTAAGCATCTTTTTTCTTTGCCGTATAGGTCGTGAATTCGAGTAATTTTTATCCATTTTTTAGCCTAACTGTAACCTTCAGTAATTTTTGCTTTACAATTTCTAAATTTCAGATATATTTTGTTTCATGTTTATATATAAGCATATAATTAGACATTTGTAATTTAAAAATAAATTGTTAAAAACGGCTTCATTATCCCAAGCTGGTAAAATGCTAGTAAATTGTAAAACTGTCCTGAATTGATTCCTGTTCAAAGAATCATATTTCAGTGGATAACCAATCTAAAATCTTATTTCATCTTCGCATTCTTTACGCATTCAGAGATCAGTTTCAAAACCTAGAGCCGATATTTTGTAAAGGCGTTTAAAAACTCCAATCTGATGACAAGAATTTTCTCTTAGAAAATTTAGAAATATTCATTCAAGTGCAGGAATACATTGAGTCATTTCATTTTTAGTTCAAAATGTTTATCTTATTTTTCCCCCAAAGTAAATCATCACATATCTCCAAAATGAAACGTTTTCATTGACTTTTTGAATAAATTCCGACTTTATAACCTGTTTTGTTAGACTTTCTAAACTACAAAATTGAAAAGAAGAAAGATCTGGGAATTAAATTTTGACAGGGGAAGGAAAATATCATTTTATGGGATTTGATTAAAATCTTGCATTTTTTAAACTTAAAAATTTCATCAAATTCAGAAAAAACATTTCCTTAATTTTTTATGTTGTTTCAATTATTATGCAGTGTATTTCTAGCTGTTAGCCGTCATAAAAGGAACTTATGAAAACGTGGAATATTTAGAGAAGGCTTTTCTGATCGTTCCAAAACTCATTCTTATATTTCAAGAATATATGGTTATTTAAGTCAAAAATAAAGAAATAAAAGAAATGCTGGAAATTTAAAACTGCTCTCATTTTCATGGTGCTTGATTTTCGTGAATCAGAATAATTTTTCAGATGTGCATCTCAGAAGAAAAGTATTTCAGTTCCTTTAATTTATATGGTATTTTCGCCATGTCTTCTGTTGTAACGGTAGCACATTCAGCGAGTATTCGAGAGGTCCGGGGTCGAGGCCCCGCGAGGGCATTGCACATTTTCACATCTCTTGCTTTAAAAATCATTAATTACTCTACAGTGGCGCCCGAACTAAAAGATGGTGGACACTAATTTGACCCCGCCAGAATTTGGCGTGAAGGTTTGCTAATCTCAAGTCGCCCTTTAAAAGAGGTAGTATATAAGGCATTTACTCCCTCCTTTCCGCATGCCTTGGGAGGGTAACGGTAGCCCACTCGGCGCGTATTCGAGAAGTCCAGGTTCGAGTCACGGCGATGGTATTAAATATTTCTCACGTCTCCAGCATGAAATTAATGCAATGACTATACAGACTTTATCTTCACCGAAACGATAAACTACTCTACACATAAAGCAGATTTTCATCTCCAGCTTGCCAGACTATTTCTACTCGAAAAAATTAGGGTGAAAATTATCGTTTTTTCGAGTTTTTATTTAATATCTCTGATTTTAGCTACTCTTTTTGGAAAACAGTGGACGTCGACCTTTTCTAGGACCCAGAAAAGAATTGTAGAAAGTTTGGTGACGATACCTACAGTAGTGACTGAGTTATTCGAGGACAAACACACAGACGTTCTTCTTTATATTATATTATAAGGTATATCTCCCACATTCTTAGCGTGCCTTCGTAGTGTAATGGTCAGCACACTGAGCCGGTATTTCAGAGGTCCGTGGTTCGATTCCCGGCGAAGGCGTTGCTCATTTTTCATGTCTGATGCTTCCAAAAATAACCTAATGTCTCTACACTGGCGCCCGAACTAAAAGGGTTGTGGATGATGACTCTCCACACCCAGAATTTGGCGACTAGGTCCCCTAAAACCCTAGTCGCCCTTTAAAAAGGGGAGTATATAAGGTATATCTCCCACATTCTTAGCGTTCCTTCGTGATGTAATGGTCAGCACACTGAGCCGGTATTTCAGAGGTCCGTGGTTTGATCCCCGGCGAAGGCAATGCATATTTTTCATGGTTCCTGCTTCCAAAAATGCCTAATGTCTCTACAATATGGATAAAATCCACCTGATATTTTTCATTCTCGAATGAATATAAAATAAATTCAATAGAAATATCTTATACTAAATCATGAGTATTCTGTGAGATATTCAATATTTCCCACTTTCTATGTAATAAGTTATCAGGACTACTCTTTCTTTTAGTTGGTTTTTCAAACATGACTGGAGTCTTGAGTAGGAACAGGGAGCTTACTAAAAGCTATGTAAAAGATACAACAAAGATAAGAAGGGTTCAAATTACCCTTTATTTGCTTATCGATTTTACAAACATTCCCGAACTTCGGGATACAAAGACCCACCACTTGTCGTCTGAACGTAAAAGAATATAAGACTACTAACTAACTAAAATTTAAATAAGAGCAAACTTTTAATGCTTCGTACAGATGACTAGCACTAAGACTGGCCTTTAAAATTGCTACGTCTGTAGTACTCAAACTACGGAAGATTACAATACGTGTTTAACTTTCAAGATGGTTTAACCTCTAGCCTTAAAGGCGCACAGTAACTGATGACAAGCTCGCGTGAAGACTCGTAGCAAGAGGGATCTCTCTCCTTCCTCCTCTACTGGCAAAAAGCCAAAACTTAAATACTTAAGCGTTAGCAAGTACAATTTGCATAAACATAATCACGCGTTAATTCTGGCCGGAAGTGGAAAATAAGAGATGATAGTAAAGTATTAAAATAAAATAAACGTTAGTGAACCTAAAATCTTTACAAAGTTCCACTAATTTTCTTTCGGCTATCCATGGCTACCATTGTAGATGTCAATTTCAGACATATGAAAGTACAGTGAAAATCGTTTAACACACAATTGAGGGTACTGAAATATTTTTTCGTGTTAAAAGAATTTCGTGTTAAAGGGTATTGAAAAAAAGTATATATTCAACAAAATTAAATTTATTAGCCTAAATTTTATTTTTATAGATATGTACATATGCATGTATTAAAAAATCAATTAAAGTAAAACATCCACAAGAACTTGATGAAATTTAATAAAAAAATTCAAGTTTTTCGAAACACAAAACATTTATTGAGTTTTGGGAAAATAATCTGATATTTTTCTTTGCATTGTCTCTTTTTTAGCATCAGTTTGTTCAATGTCGTAAATTTTGTTGTTCATTTCATCATTATAATGGGCATCTAAATAACTGCGAATACTTTTTCATGATGTTCCTCATTTCGGGTAACGTGGGAACATGAGCTAGACCAAATCGTTTCATTTCCGTCATCGGAATCTGCATTAATGATATTTTTTCAGCTTTGAACAACCTCTAGAATCTCTTTGTCTGCTATTGTTGGGCTTGTACACACTTTATCATAATCTACTGCAACATATTCTTCAGATGATACAGTAGGACAGTCAAACAATAGAAACTTTCCCAAACATTTCATTAAGTGTCCTCTCAGTTTCAGTTTCCTCCTTCTCCATTTCTTTTGGCGCCAAAGAATCTGATACTTTTGAGAATCCTGCACGAAGAAAACAATTTTCAATCGTCCTTGAAGTCACTGAATTCCATGCAGAGTACAACATATGAAGAGCACCTATTAAATTAATCGATAAATCGTCATTTGCTTGGATTGTGAGTAAATAATTTTGAAGCAGTTGCTTCCGGTAGAAACATTTTATGTTTTGTATAATTCCTCGATCACGAGGTTACAAGACACGTGTAGTATTTGGAGGCAAAAAGATAAGCTTTATAGATCTCAATATTAGGTGAGC
>KK120043.1:278776-313676 GCA_000611955.2 Stegodyphus mimosarum | reverse complement strand
ATCCAGCTTTATGAGCCAACTGGTGAACATCGTCAATTCCAAGGCCAAATGATGAGAAACGAAATGCTTTTGTATGCCGTTTTCTAGGGGGCGGATGATGAAAGTAGCTTAGATAAACAAAATTGGCTAATGTCACAGGCTATTCCGAGGGTATTTCTAAGCCAAGTTCTTTCTACGAAATATGTGAAACCACCTCTCTTTCATTTTATACCCCTCTTAAATATCCCCTGCGCGGCTGGTGTTTCCGTATTTTGTTCATTCCCAAAAGGGAAATCTTTTCGGGTTAAGCGATTTTCGTTGCGTTTAAGAAAAAAAATACATAGAAATTCACAGTAATTTGTCGGCACCGTTGTATTATTTTGTGTTAACCGATATTTCGTCTTAAGCGTTTTCGCGTTAAACGTATTTCACTGTATATAAATGAAGAAATATAAAAGATACATAAAAGTAAAGTAGTGAAAAATTTCAGATTCCTTTTTCCATTTAATATTTTCTTTATTTGTAGTGTTTTCGAAATTTTCTGACATCGCGACCTTATTAGCTGTCTAGAAAAACGAAAATTACTTTCTAGAAATTCCCTAGAAAATGTTGCTCCGTACGGAAGAAAATGGATGAATCCAGAAGAAACAGAACCATTCTCCCCCTTTTAAAGGGCGACTGGGAATTAGGGGGCAAAATCGCAAAATCCCAGTGGCGGAGAATCATCATCAACTAATGTTTTTTTGCTCGAGCGCCACTGTAGAGTCATTAGATTATTTCGAAGCAGGAGACATGAAAAATTAGCGTCGCCTTCTCCGGTACTCGACCCGCGGACCCCTCGAATACGCGTCGACGGGGCTGAACACTACACCAGGAAGGCATGCAAAGAACGCGGGAGAAATTTATAACTATAGTTTGCAAATAATCATATTAAAGTAATGAATGTTTTAGTTTTTTGAATTTCAAAATTTTGCTTTCGGAGTTATATATGAGACAAAAAATTTACAAACATACATTTTTGAGAACTCATTATCTATTTAAATTGTCTCAACGATTTTTAATTCAATGCAAATCGAAATATGAAAACTATGCAGGAAATAAATACTGATTATTTCAACAATTTACTTTTTTAAACTTATATCAAAGAAATTTTTCCTCATTATTTAAGGGATCAATATTTAATATTGCCTAGGAAAATACACTGAAGCATTCCGTGAAGCATTTATGAGAGAAAAAATAACACTTGAATATCAAATAGAGGGCTTGTGAAAAGAAATGTTTTTGTTGGAGATTAATTAATGATGAAACGATTTTACCTATGAAATTTAAATAAAACTTTAAATGGAAGTCCAGAACAGAGGATAGATAGAGACCAGAGGGATAGCTTTGAATTATAAGGAGATTTTTCTTAATTTATTTATAAAATTGCATTTATAAAATGCTCAAATTTGTGATAAATTATATTAAATGTGCTAAAATAATTTTAATGTCATAAATACTCCTTTTGAAACTCATTTCTCAGTCATTTGAATCTTTAAGCACGAGACATTTCGCCAGGAACCATATATAAAACAAATCCGTTTTTCTTTCTGAAGCTATTGAAGGACTCCCTGTCTGTGCAAAAACTAACATCTGAAGAAAATTTAAATGATTTTAAAGATAACTTTTATCCCAAACGAAAATGCTCCAGTCCCAGATCTTTTTGCAATAAAGTTGGGAATTATCTTAATTCTTATTTCTATTAAAATAACTTGAAAATTTACAAATACTCATAGAAACAGAGACAGAGATAAACAACATTTCTCACGTTTTGTAATTCTTTTGATATTTGTGTGCAATTTAAGTAGCAGTTCCTTCGAATGCGTTCCGTAATCATGGCAATAAGTGAAAGATTACGCTTTAAAATACCCGTAACACTTAAAGGTAAACAATAATAAAATGAGCATGCGTTATTTACTTATTTGCTTTGGTTAGCGTAGTTAGAGAATTCCTTAAATCTTATATTCTATTCGACTATATCTGTGTCAAAGTTGTTCAGTCCGCTGGCAAAATGCTTCGCGGGCAAAAGTCTGTGAATGCTTCACTGCATTATTCATACCATTGCTGAAAAGCTAGTTTTACAGTCAAATTCAACTAAGTGTTTTAATGATTGTACAGCAGCGGATCATTTCTTTTGATCATCATTTTTCTTCTGTCTGTGCTCATTTAGCATACACAATGCCGATGCAGTAATTTAAGAAAATTTCTAAGTATTACGCAGTATCTATGCATAATAAATTTCATTAACAAGCATAACGTTTTTAATTACGTTTAAGGATAATTGCAATCAAAAGCAATCAAATGCAGTGATCATTGAATGGGGAATTAAGTTTTCTTTCAACATTTTAAATCATTATTTAGTTGAAATTTTTTTCCAAGAACACAGTGTAATCAATCCGTATTTTTATACAGGATTATTTGCACTTACAAATCTTTTATTTTAATTTCTTATTATAAGGGAAGTATCGCATTTTCTGTTCAAGGTTGATATAGATAGTTATGATTTATAATTTTAGAAAGGAACGATGAAAACCAAATTTGTCCAAATGTATGAAAAAATAAGCAATTTAAGATGTTTCAATAACAAAAAAGTTAGTAATAAATGCTATAGTAAAAATTCTATCGAAATATATTTATTTTTAAAATTATTTCTTGATTAGCTCATTAGCATTATCAATATTTTATAACTTAACTGGGGTAATTTTTAATGTATTTTTGACAGTTTTTATAGAATTTGCAGTATTGGTATTGGTGATTCAACGGAACTTGAAATCGCAGAAATTCAAGGTATAAATTATGTTTTTAGAAAAATTAACTTAAACCTTTAACTACCTATTTGAAACAAAAATTACTTCGTTTTCTATCCAAGTGAACAAAATGTGTCATAAATAAGGTAAGTTTAGCATTTGGGATTTTTTCGGTAAACACTTTTCAAGCCAAAGGCTGTACTTGACGGTAGGATACATATATCCCACACGTAGCGATCGACTTATTCTAAGCACACCTATTGTAATGGAAAATTTTATTGTATGAAGCAGATTCTGCATCATATGATACAGAGTAAAGCATTCTTTGCATTACTCAACATTACACATTGGGCAACTAGTATCTGTTGTTTTCTCTGTGTTCATTTGTGTACAACGAGCACAGCGACGTCTTCATTTTTCCAGCTATTGAGAGATGATCCTCAACATTCAGGAGATTCTAAGTACTTTCTAACCCGACAGTAATTTTTAAACTTTTAGTGGTACACATATGTTCCGTTAGCAATCAAAGAATTGAACTTGTAACAACGCATAGTACGTCATTGATTTCATGTAAATATCATATTTCTTTAAGATAACATTACCTTCTCTGCAGTGCTATTCATGTCGATTGGTAAGGATATTTTCATGAACCAAATTTTCGTTTCAATACCAATACTGGTTACTTGCCTTCATTTTTTAAGTCTGAGCAAGTTAAATAATGCAGATCTTGCTCTCAAGTCAATAAAATGAAATTAAATACTGTAAGATTAGAAGATATTGGATGACCATGAAACGCTGCCGTTATTTCTAATACTTTGATCACCAAATGTTTGCCATATAACTGCCATGCATATTCATGCTTTTTCTGTCGTTAGTCCATCTCGTTGAATCCAGGTTTGCCTCTTATTTGTGGGATATGCTGTAGTTTAAGAGCAACAAAATTTTCTAAAACAGTAGCACAGTGAACAAATATTACAAATATCTGTCATATTTTCAATTTTTTTTGTATTTATACTTGCCTATAAATATCTCTAGAAATATATTGAATCTTTCCAAGTCAAGTTCTAACCCAAACTGGAATTTTAACGGTCATTAAATTTCAAGTTAACCTGCGTTACCAATTAAATTAAAATCAATTATATAAATTATTTTCTTCGAACGGTTTGAAATGAACCATAATATTTTACACTTTTATGCTATAGTTTCCAAATAATCACATCAAAGTAATGAATATTTTAATTTTTTGTATTTAAGAATTTTGCTTTTGGAGTTGTATACGACATAAAAAAATTACAAAGATAAATTTTTGAGAACTCTTAATCTACTTAAATGATTTGAACGATTATTGATTTGATGCAAAGCGAAATTTGAAAATTATACAGGAAATAAATATTGATTATTTCAACATATATAGCAATTTTCTTTTTAAAACATACATCGAAGAAATATTTCCTCATTATCCATGAAATCATTTTTCATATTGTCTAGGAAAGTACATTGAAGCGTTCCGTCAGCATTTGTGAGAGAAAAAAATAACATTTGGATACCAAATACAGTACTTCTGAAAAGAAATGCTTTTGTTTAAGATTAATTAATGGTAAAAAAAATTTTCACTAATGAAATCTACATACAAATTTAAATGGAAATTCAAAAAAGATCATAGATAGAGTCCAGAGGCATATTTCTGAATTTTAAGGAGATATTCCTTAATTTATTTAGCTAATTTCATTTGCAAAATATTGTAAATTATAGTAAATAATATTAAATGTGCTAAAATAAATTCAATGTCTTAAGACGCCTGTTGAAACTTATTTCTCAGTCATTTGAATCTTTAAACACGAGACATTTAATTAGGAACCATATATAAAACAAATCCGTTTTTCTTTCTGAATATACTGTAGGATTCCCTGTCTGTGCAAAACAAAATTATCTGAAAACAATTTAAAGGATTTAACAATAACTATTACTCCCAAGAGAAAATACTTTCGATCTCCGTTCCAAAGAATAAAGTTTGGAATTACCTTAATTCTCATTTCCAGTAAAATGACTTGAAAATTTACAAAAACTCATGAGAGAGATACATAAACAGAATTTCTCATGTTTTGTAATTCTTGTGATATTCGTCTGCAATTTAAGTAGTAAAGCCTTCGAGTGCTTTCCGTAATTACTACATTATGTGAAAGATTCCGCTTAAAAATACCCCTAACTCTTAAAGATAAACATTAATGAAATAAGCATGAGTTATTCACTTATTTGCCCTTGTTAGGATAGTTACATAATTCCTTAATAATGTAATACGATATTCTATATGACTATAATATTTTTGTGCCAAAGATGCTCATGGCGTAATATTTGTCAGAGGGCAAAATGCTTCGCGGGCAAAGTCTGTGAAGATGTCGAGCATGCTTCACTGCATGATTCATACCATTGCTGGAAAGCCAGTTTTACAGTTAAACTCGACTACGTGCTTTAATGATTGAACAGCAGCAGATCAGTTACTTTGAGGCAGAATTGTCTATACTCGTTTAACATGTAGTGATGTAAGAAAATTTCTAAACATTACGCATTAGCCATCGATAATAATTTGATTAATAAGCATAATGTTTCTAATCACATTTAAGGATAATTACAATCATAAGCAAAAATCATGGAATAAGGAATGTAGTTTTCTTTCAACATTTAAAATCATTATTTAGTTGAAAATGTTTTTTACGAACACACTGTAATGAATTCGTATTTTTATACAGGCTTATTCGCGCTTAAAAATCTATTGTTACAATTTCCTTATTATCAGGAAAGTATCGCATATTCTGTTTAAGATCAATATAGATGGTTATGATTTCTAACGGAACGATGAAATTTTTAAAATTGAAAACTATTTTAGAACGGAATGATGAAAACACAAATTTGGTACAGTGTATAAAAAATAAGGTGTTTAAGTGGTTCAATAATTAAAAAAATTAGTAAGAAATGATATAGCAAAAATTCTATCAAAATGTATTTATTTTCTAAATTATTTCTTGATTCAATGTAACTCATTACCATTGCCAATATTTTATAATTTAACCGGGATAATTTTTATTATATTTTTTAGAGTTTTTTAGAATTTTCATTATTAGTATTAGGTGATTCAAAGGAATGTGAAATCGCGGAAATTCAATGTAGAAATAAAGTTTACAGAAACATTTACTTAACCCTTTGAATATAAAACACATTACCCGGTTTTCTATCCAAATGAACAAAATATGTCATAAATAATGTAAGTTTAGCATTTGGAAATTTTTTGGCAAACAATTTTTCAAGCCCAATTCTGTAGTTAATGGTTACGATACGTATATCCCGCACGTAACTATCGACTTACTCTAAGCACACATTATTCTGGGAAACATTATTATATGAAATAGATTTTGCGTCGTATAGTAACAGGGTAAAGCATTGTTTGCATCAACGTTACACATTGGGAAATAATTATTTGTTCTTTTCTTTGTGTTCAGTTGTGCACAACAAGCACAGCGCCATCTTAATTTTTAAACTATTGGAAGATGATCCCAAGCACTTAGAAGATTCTGAGTACTTTTTAACACAGCAGTAGTTTTTAAACTTTTGGTGGGGCATATATGTTCCGTTTGTAGTCAAAGGTTTAAATTTGTAACATCACATAGTATGTCAATGATTCCGTGAAGATAACATATTTCTTGAAGATAACATAAAGTCTAACATTATTTTGTCTTCGGAGGTATTCATGCAGATTGGTAATGATATTTTGATGACCCAGTTTTTCATTCCAACAGAAAGACTGGTTACTTACCTTTATTTTTTAAGTCTAAGCAAGTAGAATACTGCAGATCTTACATATACTTAAGTCAACAAAACGATTAGAAGTTATTGGAATTAAATACTCTAAGATTAGAAGTTATTGGAATTAAATACTCTAAGATTAGAAGTTATTGGAATTAAATACTCTAAGATTAGAAGTTACTGGAAGCAATGAAACGCTGCCGTTATTTTTAATCCTTCGGTCACCAAATGTTTGTCATATAGCTAAAATGCATATTCGTGGTTTTTCGATCGTTATTCCCTCTTGCTGAGTCCAGGTTTGCCTATTATTTGTGGGATATGCTTGTAAGGTTTATCCTAAGTTTATTAACAATTATTTTAAGTTATGATTCTTTCCTATTTATTCTAATTTCAGCTTACAATTTCCTGCCAGAATGTAATTTCAAAAACGCAGTTAATGCAAATGCATAAGACTACTATTTAAGTCGATGCTTTACCGACTTCTACAGAGAGAGTCTGATTCTCCTGACTAGCGAGCGTTTGCCCTTTGGCTTCATTCTCTCTTAGCTACTACTCTCGGCCATACTTTAGGCCCTTGCTTAGCTTCGCCGATTTAATTAATATTTAGGGGACAACTACTTAGAACTCTCATAGCTTCGGCTATATCTTTCAGATAGCTTTCGTTGCGCTTAGTTAGTTTAGTTTCAGAATTATTTAAGCTCAAGCCCAAGTGGAGGCTCTGTGTATACTCTCAGTTAGGAGTTGATTATATTTATTCTGAGAAGTAAAGGGTAGTTCACCCTTCTTAAGTTTACGTGCTTGTTCACACACTTAAGCGATTATTCGCTTGTTAGTGTTCGTGGGGTTCTAAGACAGAACATCGGAATTAAATAAGTAAAACCCCACATGCTGTAGTTTAGGAGCAACAAAATGTTCTACAATGGCAGCATATCGAAGAAATAATTCAAATTATCTCCAAACCATCGGCAAGGTATTGTTAACTGATATATGTATATGTGTTATCAATATTTTATAATTATATATATATACAATTATAAAATATTGGTAATGAATTACATTGAATCAAGAAATAATTTAGAAAACAAATATATTTTGATAGAATTTTTGCTATATCATTTCTTACTAATTTTTTTAATTATTGAATAGCAGATATATATATATATATATATATATATATATATATATATTCAGTCTGTTACTCGGACTGGTGATCTCAGATTTTTTTCCCTCTTATATGTTGGTGAATTGTACAAATTTTACTTTAAAACGGATTGAATTATCTTGTTCTTATGTTCTGGTTAAGGTTTTTAGACCTTTCGTTAATTTGCTTGCAATCGTTTTAGAAGTATTAGCAATTTAAAAGTTGCTTAAGTGTTTAAGTTTAACCTGACTAGCCATTTGTTTATATTTGAAACTTAACAGAGTAGATAATTAAGTCAGTTTCTGCACCAACTGCTGTGTCATTTTGCGGAGTGAGTTGAAAAGTAAACTTTCAGTTTTGTGCACCGGAAAGTCTATCTTCTTGCATGCTTCCAAATTGGTCGTTTTTGCTTACAAACTCTCCTTTTTAATTCAAAAAATTGTTTTTAGCTGTTTTAACTGTATTCGCTATTTTATGTTTTTCTGTATTTCTAAAACTTTAATGAAGACTTTTTGTGTTTTTATGGATTTATAACTTGTCGGGAAGTGACAACTGATTTAACTGTGTAGTGATTTATAAGCCTTCATTCTCCTAATTGTCGGTGCCAGAATATTTAAATTTGGTACCCCGCGTAAGAAATGCAAATTACTGTAGAGAGAGAAAGAGTACGGGAAATTTGCGTGCGTGCTTATACGCAAACTTCCGCTTAACAGTTACTGCTGGTTAGACGTGGCTTAATCGCTGTTATCTTGCTGCCACTAGACTCATCTACGCGCTGTAGGATACAGGATTGTATGAGCCCTGTATCGTAATTCTACTACTAATCTTTAATTTTTAAGTTTGATTCTACTGTTTCAGTTACCGATCAAGTTGAGGTGTAGTTTGTTAGCGTCAAGGTAACGCATTGTAAATTATTTAAAGAGTTTAATAAAGGGCAGTTTTAACCTTTCTTCGGTGCAATCACTATTTCTCAAGATTCTAGACAACAGATAGACAGCAGAACTTTACAACTGAATGAGGCATATATCTCTAATGAAATTCGGGGAAATAGGTTTAAACAAAATTCAGAAAAAATTGTATATAATTTAATAGGCCGTATAAGGAATTCATGTGATATCGACATCAGATTTTTTTATCTTATTCACCACGAACTTCCTATTTCGTGTATTCTTTCACATTTTTTTTCCTCTTTAGACACTTGATGGAAGTATCAATAACATCACTGAAAAGATACCAGTAACCTACTCAACTTATTGCTCAACACAGCATTTGCCAGTTATTCATTCATAATATTAATTTATTATACTTTAAATAAAAATTGGTTTTAGAAATTGTGTTACAGAAGCGATTAAAAAGAAGGTTATATGAAAATGTCATAGTGTTAACTCTCGTTTTTCATCTGTGTTGTGTTGTGGATTTACTGTGGGAACATTATCACTAGAATCTTAAAAAACGACGTGTCTGACAAAAGGCAAATAGCCTAATGAGCTTTATTCCCTGATAATGTTTCCTATTCAACTGTATTTTAAGTTTTGTGATTACATTATGTAATGACTTTACTAAGAAAGTGTAATTGAGGTTTTTTATATATCTTATTTTGTAATCTAACATTTACTCTTTGCTTTTTTCTACCTTCAAAAGTATTTATGTAAACATAGTTTAAAAATAAACGTAATTTTTGTTTTTAAATATTTCATACTTATTATTCCCAGACATATGCCTAAATATTTTATGAAAATATTTACTTTGCACCCTGCAAAAAACGTAAGTCTTCCAAACTAGATCCCATATGTGTGTATGTTGGCCATTTCTTCCTTACATTTTATTCCTTCTACATAACTCGAAATCAGATTCTATTTCTGAAGTGCTTCATTTCACATTCTGCTACTTCATATTCCATATTTTATTATGCAGTTATTATAATGAGTTACCTATACTGATCTTAACAGTTATAAATTACGAAAAGAGAAACTGAACATTATTGAATTAAAACTTGTAAAGTTTAAATATAAATTTTTAATTAATACTTAATTTTAAGTTGAAAACCGTTTTCTGTCATTCTCTTTTCACCCACGCTTTTCATGCCAGAATGTAAATGAGAGTGCGAGAGTTTATTCAAATTCAAAGCAGAATGAAGTGCTTAAGCAAGAGTTTAGGAAGTTAGTTATTAGAGCATGTGTGCCTATTCCAGGCAACTTTGTGCTTTGATTATTAGCGACATGCGTTAACGGCGTTGATGTGTTCTTGTCTTATAAAATATTTCTCCCGCCTTCTTCGCGTGCCTTTGTGGTGTAGTGGTCAGCTCTCTCGACTCGTAACCGAGAGGTCCGTGGTTCGATTCCCGGCGAAGGCGTTGATCATTTTTGATTACTCCTGCTTCCGAAATAAACTAGTGACTCTACATTCTTTAGGCTTGTCTCACCGATTATTTTAGACCAGAGCTCTTCCTGCGCCTTAATGTATTCTATTAGCCGTTATGCTAACCAACAACCTTAAAATTGTTGTTGTTACGTATTTCTGGTACGCCAGAAGTATTGTAGTTCAAGTTGGGTCATTTTTTAATTTGATGATTGAATAAAGGGTCTTATACACCCTTCTTCTGATTTCTGTTTAGTATCATAAGGTTAGGAGATAATTCTTCAAACAGCCTTCTAAAAGTTTATGTTCCCAAACAACATAGACTTTAGAAACTCTTTGCCTGGATGACGTGCAATCTGCATTGTGTGACAAAATTTAGAGATAAACTGTTTTTCATAATTGAATGGCTTGCATAATACACTAAAAGTTAATATTCTATTGGTCTGAAATAGGCAATTGACGGTCAAGAAGTGACGTAAATTAAAAGACACAGCCATAATATAATTAGTTTATCTCACATAAAAATAAGATAAGAATATAATTGCAATGAAATGTCAACCAGCTCTTGTGGATGAAACTCATAAAGCGGTTTTGAAAAGGAGTACTGAAAACGAAATTTAAAACAGATTTAAAGCAGACTATGGGAGAAATAAATTAAAGTAATAAATTTTCATTGGAACTAGACGGTAGTAATAATTTTGGGTTGTTACCTTTAACGTAATTAAACCTTTCTTAAGAAATGAGATATACAGTTTTATAGAATTATTGAAGTTTTTAAATTTTACATTATAAATGTATAGCTTATATCCATATTTAATACCAAAGTGTTGGGTAAAATAAAACAAAATTCCGGAATTTGTTATCCTTCGTAATTTTTAGTTAATATTTCCCTCACGAAGTGGACATGCAGAGGAGATTATTGATATTAATCACATTTCGTGAGGTGGATTGAAATTTTACTCGAAAATGATACAAATCATGATGCAAAGATCTTTCAAATTTGAAATTGACTAGAAAATTTGATGGCGAATGTACATTTTTCTTATTTCCTTGCTAGACTTAAGACAAATGATTTATAAAACTATAGTTATTTGGATGGCAGGAAAGCCAATGCTAGTTGGCATAGATTTTGTTTTAATCATAAAGCTTTCAACGATTGAATACTACACTGACCTACTGATCAACTTACTGAGCGTGACTGAGTTAGCTTTGAGGCAACTAACGGAATAAGTTACCCAGAGGTGGGACCATCTACTATTTGCCAGCCACAATCTCAGGTCAGGGCCAGAGCAGATCAGTCGGGCATTTATTGTCAAAATTAAAATTACAGAGGTTGCAGATGTACAATAATTAAATTGATTGGGTACATAACACACGTTGAAGAGTACGTCTAATGTGATATACAGAAGTTTTACAAAAGCGTAGCGACAGGACAGTCATCAGCTGCCGTCTACAAAGGCAAACACTGGAACATTACATAAAATAATTTTACATTATACATTTTAAATTTTAAATTTTAAAATAAAAATGGCAGGAGAGTCTGAATTTTAAAAACAAAATCTTAACAGTTATGCTACCAATTGTTACATATGAATGAATACATTGATTGGGCATGCTAAATGTGAAGATATATAAACAAAGAATCGAAAGTGCCCAATATAAAGTATTAACAAATTCTGCCTTTCGATAAGGTAGACCGATTACAACAAAATGTGTCCGCGAAACAGAGTATGTACTATGCACTACAAACAATAACATTCAAAACATTAAAACTGAAACTGATACATTCATCAAGTAATTAAAAGTACTTAAAAATGTATGCTACTAGATACAACAAAATCCGTCTGCCAGTTACAGCGTGTACCATGCATTATAAACTACATGCACTGCAAACAGGTACATGCATATACATTAAAACTGAAGCTAAACGAATTACATTTTACAAACAGACGACCCATTGGAAGACAAACCAGGCACCTGTCACGAAAATGTATATAAGTACTTAAAAATGGCAAGTTACGAATGTGGATACATTGCTAAAGGGATACATTTGCTAAAGAATAAGTGCTGAGATAGGGCATGTTACAAATACGAGGATATATTGTTGTGAAGATACATTTGTCACAGTGGAAGCAAATGACAAATTAAACTAAAATGTAAAAAACTGTACAAAACACCAAGATTAGAAAAACAACTAGTAAAGCATAAAATTCATACACTACAAATAAATACGATTAAATGCTATCGATAGTTTGGTTTCAACAAAATTAAAGTTGAAGACCAATAAAAAACAATTTGATACGAAGAACGATATGTGAAGTAAAACTCCCATTTACTTGGCGTGACATTCGTCTCAGTTTCCCTTTACCAAGAAAATAAAATTACACAATTTTTAAGGATTTTGAAGAGTTCTACCCCATACTTGACGCACAACATTAAATAGTGTATAACACTTCAGAATTTATTTTGATTAAATAAAAGTACTAAAACACCTAAAATTCGTTAAGAGCATAAAAGTTAGTATTAATTGCATTGAGAGTTTAAATGAAAATCCTTAATTTTCACCAACTAAACTTCTATATGTATAACTTCAAAAATTAACAGTTCTTTGTATGCTTCAAAAGTCTTCCTCCAAACCGCGTTATCATATTAAAGCATGCACAATTCTTTTCTCTTTATCAAAAGCTTCGAAGATTTTCCTAAATGATAAACATGACTTTCAATTTTTAAAATGTTAACGAAGCGTGAAAATTCATAGGGAAGCCAATAAATGGGAGTAATAATGCTTACGCTTTAGAAACTCCGAACTTTTCCGCCGACATATTATCTTAAGTATCATTAAAATGAATATTTGGTACTGTGTTCTTTCCCAACACTTCCTTTTAATTTAATTTTCTCAGCACGTTCTTGTATTTCAAAACTTACTCTGGTTACAAATCCTCAGCTGAAGCATTAATAACTGCTTCGTGACGTTCTTTTATCTTCCGTTCATGCATGAAGCCAAAGCAGTGACTTAATACGCTGCTAAGTTGTTTTAAGAAATAAACGCTTTTAAAATAGCTGCTTAATATATTACAATAATTTTAATCATGCAGAACTGGAGAAAGTTTCCTTTAATATGCTTGGCATATGTGTGCATAAGTTGCATGTGCAGAATTCAAAAACTTTGTGTCACAGACTTTACTTCCTTAAATACTAATCCCATATATAAAGTTGAAGTGAAAGTTGCTTATTAAAATATTTTAATTTTTTTCATCGTAACGTAAATTTTACTTGGTTCTTTTCTTGGAGTAATGTTTCTTACTCGAAAAATATTGGTTATTAGTTCAAATCATAAAGTTATTTTTCTTGGCGAGAAAATTCATAATATCCTATCAATATGAAATATGTTATCATTATCAATATTTAATTAAAAGGCAAAAAACTCATAACCAATTCTCATTTATTCACTAATCAACAAAACAAGAAATTGTTACACTGTAGACGCTATCCAAATTTGTCCTCAGATATCCTCGATCCACCAAGCTTCAGGGTATTTACATCTGCAAGAGGAAGAAGTCTCTGTGCAACTCGTTCTCCAATGTAGTGGCATAAATTCTGTATCGGATTAAGGTAGGATATTTTGCTGATAAAAGTAGTCCCAATGTTTTCTCTTTCATGGAATTTTTCAACAAGGTTTGTTTGATGTTGACGGGCATTATTTTCCATAAGTAAGTTATAAAAATGCACCGTGTTGGACAGAATAAAAGACAGGCTTATAGAAAAGATTTAATTTAATTGAATCATTACTATGGTAACGTGACTTGCATGTGATAATGAGCAGTAAAGCAGGCGTTTTACATTACATGGATGTAAATTTACTTTATGCAGGTATTTTTATAAAACAGCATATGCAATTATTTTATAAAATATTATTTTTATAAGACTTCGCAGATTCAAGTAGGAAATTGCGTTCTCATTTAGAAGATATCTACTAAGTACTTTAATTAAAGACTGAAAGTTTTTAGACTACTTTAGAACAAGTAGCAAATTATATTATTATTATTTCTGTAGAATACAAATTTGTGATTAAGAAAGAAATTATAACAAACTATAATAAATCCCTAAAAATTCATTATAAATATTTGATTAATTTCGTTCTAAAAAAAGAGGAAATATGTTTCAAGGTTAGGCCAAATATTTTTTTAATATTCATAAAAGTTGTTTCGGTTGGACTACAAGATATCCTTTGAATTGAAATATTCTTATTCAGGGGACCGTCTAATTTCAATATAAAATTTCTAAGAAATATGTATATATATTTTCCGGTTTGATAGACACTGTCTTTAAAACCCGCTATTTTGGAGAGTTTATGTTATGGAACGTCTTGATAGCCCTGCTAAAACTGTAGTAATTACTATGACTGAACTCCAGACCTAAGTTTTTATTTAACAATGCATGTAATAATAGAAAGTAAGCGCCACTTCCCGACTTTTCGGGAAGAGGAGAGGGAACAATCCGAAAGTACCAAAAAAGAAACTTTTATTTTTAAATATACTCCATGAAATATTAAAGTGTAGAATAATAATAAAAACAAACATGCACCGGTGCAGCTCAATTTCAAAATAAAATAAACACAGCCTTCTGTATTCGCTAACACTCTCACGCATTTAAAGGGAATGTATTTTCTAAATCAGTAAATTAAGAATATTTGACCTGGACATTTCATAACTTCCTTGTACGGCCTATTAAATAATACACATTTCTTCTACACTTCATTTAAATATATTTCCTCGAATTTCGTTAGAAATATATTTCTCATTCCATCAGTTCAGCTCTCGCTTGCAGCAAAAATGTATAAACTCAGCAAAAATGTATAAAAACTCAAAGCATCTTCATTAAAAATTGTAAAATACAGAAAACCCTAAAATACCAGATGCAGTTAGAAGCAATTAGAAAGCTGTGCGAATAAAATTAGGGATTTTACGTAAAAACAAGCAAATTGCCAGCGGGCAGGAAGACAGACTTTTCGGTGCAAAAAACGTAAGATTTACTTTTGCAAAAAGACACTGAAGTTGGTGCACAAACAGACTTAATTCACTATTCTACTAAGAATATTCAAATGTAAGCAAACGACGGTTTCGTTAGCCACAGTATCCCATACACAACTTTTAAATTGTTCATACTTCTACAGTTATTACAAGCAGATTAACCCCCAGAAAAGCGCGTGGGATGTATCATACCCCGAGTCTACAAAAAAGTGGAATATTCCTAACTTGCGAAACTGAAAATTCAGTACTACATTCAATAGTTGAGGTTCTGGTAGTGAGTGACTTTCAGAATCGCTTTTCCGTTGTCGTGTGTTTCAAAAAACGAGTTGTCGGTATTTTATTGCATCTGGGGTGTGACACGCCCCACGCGCCCGTCCACGTTAGGTGTTTTCCTGACTGAATATTTATTTCAAAAATTTATTTCTAGAGTGTAACAGTAAATATTTGGATTCGAAAGCGATTTTAGAGTATTTGAAATTTAATTTTAAAAGCTTTCTAAGCGCATTATGGGAAAACGTATGACTCAGTATGAATTGGAAATGCAGCTGCTGTGAGACTGATTAGAAATATTTGAAAGTGAAGGAGATTACATTTCGGAAACTGAAGATGGAAATAGGAATATTTTGTACACTGTTTGATTTCGAAAAAGATAAAGCATTAATTTCTTATGTTTCTAAAAAAAGAAAAACTGTTTTTGTGCTTCTAACATTACATAACGATGATGCTACCGATGACATTACTGGAGAAAAGAAAACGCCTGAAATTATATATTTTTATAATACGACTAAAAAACAGTGGATATTGTGGATGATATGGCAGCAAGTTATTCAATTGCCAGAATAATAAGGAAGTGGCCAATGGTAATTTTCCTTTCTGCACTGAATGTTGCTGCAATAAAGGCGAGAATTATATTACTTTCAACTGCTAATCCACCAACCGGATACGGAAGCAGAGTCTGTTTTGGAGGGACTTAGCATTACAATTACTAAACAAATATGTTAAACAACCATCAGAGACTGATACTTTACCGAGAAACTTACGTACTGCATGCAAAAGAAGAGCAGAAGTTTCGAGGAATTTATCCAAACGAATATACGAAATTCGAAGCAACTAAGTGTAAATGTTGCAACGAATGCCCTGGAGCCAAAGACAGAAGACCGCGAATGCTATATTTAAAATGTAAAAACCTTCTGTGTTGAAAACACGTGAATGAATGTTGTTCAAAGTGTAAACAAAAACATAAGTTGCATTGTGTATTAGAGATGCAATAAAACTTAGAGGTATGATGCTTATTTTGTTATTGTTTTCATTTATCTTAATTTTAACTCTCTATACTATAAGCTTATTTTGGAAATTAGTTTTGTAACCGAAGTCGTATTCGCGCATTATAAAAGTAAAACAGCTTTAAAATAAAATAAAATTGTTTTTACCGTATTTCAAATATTGGGGTATGTGATACCCCACGCGCCCACTCTAGTAACTTTTCTTGATGCGGCCACCGCCGGGTTAACTAATATAAAATATAAAAACAACATAACTCAATGAATTTTAAAGCAAAACATGCACATTTTACCAACATATAAGAATGTAAATGCAGAGCTCACCGAGCCGATCTATATAGATACTTTTAATGCGGCCGATTACAACTAAAATGGGAGGAGCACAACTAAGTGTTATTGAGATCCCATATACAAAATTTCAAAGTTCTGAGACTACTCGTTTTTTAGTTTTGCAAGCACGAAACAAATCTCTTCTGAATCGATTTTAAATCCATTTTACAATTCGTTTTGAGGGGAAGAGTTCTTTATTATGTCCTTACGTACAGATGTATTCCTAAAACACCATTCAAACGGATTCTACAGTGGTCAAAACAGATATTTCCTTTGAAATATAATGCCTGAAAGTTTTCGTGATTACAGTACTTCTTTTAGTTCGCACAAGGATATAAGAAGGTTATTTTATGTCTTGACATTCAGGGTAATAGCAAAACGCATATATTTCAACCACAAAAACTCATTCAATACAATCTCAATTTAATAGTGAATCGTTTATTTAAATCCGTAAAAGTAATTTTCATTGAAAACTAAACATTTCCATCCATCCGTTTCACCAAAGGGAATACAAAACAAATAAATGTCTAAACAAAATTTTAATTACAAAATAAACAAACTTCATCAATAAAGAAATTTAGCTACTATAAGATATGGGATAAAAGAATGCTGTCACTAATCTTAAATTTTGGAAACCTTCATTGCATCTAAAACTTTGTGATGTAAATTTATTTTGAGTCAGTGTACTAAATTTATAACTGCAATTTCCATCTTCGTAAACCTATTAACTTCAGTACCCGAAATAGTACACTACAATATGAAAGCCAGTGGTCTAAAATTACAATACATGTACTATATACCACCTTACATAATTGTAAACATATTTAAAACTATGTTTAAAACTATAATTACTCTAGCAAAGGAAGAAAAAAATACTGTTTCAGTTTATACGGTTTGATAAACTAACAATTTGGAATCTACCTAAAGCCTCTAACTAGAAGCAGATTTTTAAACAAGAAAAAATAATTAAAACATTCGGACTCTTTCTAGAGCAACTGAATAAGTCCTTTCGGCATCCGTTTGTAACTACAAGTCCAACGTACTGATCACTATACAAATCTATATGACTTAGTTAACTTTTTTCTTTACTTTTCCGCCGCCCAAGCAGTAAAACTGCTACACAATGGTTGTTCCGACCTGGTTTCGAATTCAGACGAACGGACTGACTGTATGGGCGTTTCCCTAGTTTTCCCCGTTTGTAACGTGTATACGACCTAATTTCCTTTAGAAATTCCTTCAGGATGGCATCCTTCTCTTTAGGCAGATATCCACAGTGAGCTTTGCCGTACTAAACTAAACCGAAACCTTAACTTATCCGTTACCTTATCTGAAAGGATGTTATACAGAATCAAACAGTACACATAAGTATATGACTCGTAAACTATGTTCTTTAACCTTATCCCTTATCATAACTCAAAGAATGATATAAATGTTCCTGTTTCTGCATTAACGAATGTTGTTTCGTAGGCATAATTCTGACATTAAGAATAGGAGTGTACAAGAAGTATAATATAGTTTGGGACTAAGAATTCCTGCAAGAATATAAATCTCAGTGGTTTGTAAAAGTGGATTACCGTTTCCAAACATTTACATTATTTGTCTATAATAAACGGGAGCAAGTATTTATTTCTGAAGATGAAAATTTACTTTAAACAAACTGAAGATACAATAGCGAAGCCATAATTTCATTCATAACAAAATTTGAGACATTTCCGTTTCAGTTCCATGAATATTAACGCTTGTCGTACGTCCTGTAAACCTGCATTGTTAATTTACTAACAGTCAGGTAGGTGAGCTTGAATATATGATTAACTGAAAATAAAAATAGTAATAATTATAGTGTTACATATAAATAAATAAATATCTGAAAGCTTTCAAATTTTATATTACGCCCAAAGGAAATCTTTTAACATTTTGCGCTTTAGCTTCATTTATTAAATATTCTTTACACTTTATCCATAAAATTCAATTGAACAGCACTATCACAAAATAATTTTAAAATGAGCACATCTTTAGAATTTCCGATACAGAGCTCGCCCTCTGGAGGTAAAAATGTTTTTTTTTCCTACAGTTTTGCCATTGTTCGCTTTGAAATCCTTGGGTTTGTTAATCAACAATTCGTTAAAGTTTTACAAAATATGAAATAGATGATAATAAAAATTTCAAATTCCAAATTTTGGGCTTCCAAATGCCCATATTCGGGAGGAAACGTACGTTATTCAAAATTTGATGGCTCTAGGTACCGTCGTTTTATCACAGTGCGTTATGCATATTCTTAATTACTTAATTTTTTTAAATATAATACGGGGCGATAATATTTGGTGACAACAATTTGAAAAGTGAACCGGCATTTAAAGTTTTCAATGCAAAATTGCAAAACGAAATTAATAGTCTTTCTGGGCTAACGCTCTTTGGGCTAAAAATACACTAGAAAACAAAACGTCGTGTATTTATCTCTCTCTAATGCTTTAAATATCACTGAAATATTCAGCTCAAATATGAGATATCAACTAGTATGCGGTGGTAATCTTTATGTTACCGCATCGTAACCCTCCGTCTTTATGACTATTTGAGTTCTAACATAATCTCTTAGGATTAGATGACACACCTATAAAAATTTGAAATATTCTTGGCGCATAAACAAATTCTTCAGCCGCAGTTTACCTTGAATCTAAACCCCTTATAACTGGCAATAAAAAGCTACAGAAAGTGAAGATAATATTAATAGACAGTCATATTTCATATCAAACGACCAACATTCTTAAAATATTTACGACATATTGACAGAAGATCGGAATTGATCTGGGATATAAAAATATTAGATTCAAATACTAAATTAAATATGGATGTAGAAAATAGGCGAACAGGAGATATTCTTAAATCCGGTTATTTGGCTAGTTTGTCTTTCTACGCCCGAAAATGTAACCTCCACATTTTAGTCCTAAGGGCGTCAGACCAGAAGAGATTTTAATTCCGTTTTAGTATTTTGCGTTGATTCACTTTCCACATTGATTCACTTTTCAAACTATTTCCACCAAATATTACAGCCCTGTATTATATTTAAAGAAATTAAATAATAAATAATCTGCATAAATGTTTGCATGTTGCTCGCATTGTGATAAAACGACGGTACCTAGAGCCATCAAATTTTGAATAACTTAATAATCCACCAAATATGGACATATGGAAGTCATAATTTGGAATTTGAAATTTGTTTTATTATCGATTTCATATTTTGTCAGACATTAAAGAATTTTCTATTAACAAACACAACAATTTCAAAGCGAGGAATGGTAACAATAAAAAACACATTTTTATCTCGAGGCGCGAGACTGTGTATCGGAAATTCTAAAGATACGCTTATGAGGTATTTCTCCCGCCTTCTTCGCATACCTTCGTGGTGTAGTAGTCAGCACGATCGAAGCGTAACCCAGAGGTCCGTGATTCGATTCCCGGTGAAGGTGCTGCTAATTTTTCATTCTGCTCCCCCCCCAAAAAAACGAAACTAATGTCTCTACACTGGCGTCCGAACTAAAAAAGGTGGTGGATGATGACTCTCCACCATCTGGCGATTGGGTCCCCAAAACTACAGTCGCCCTTTGAAAAGGGGGAGTATACAAGGTATTTCTTCCTCCTTCTTCGCCATTACTACCATTAGTACTAAATGGTACTTATATTATTAGTACTCTTTTATTTAAATTTAAGCGCTAATAATATAAGTACCATTTAATTACCATTAGTACTAAATGGTACTTATATTATTAGTATCCTTTATAAGGTATATCTCCCACATTCTTAGCGTGCCTTCGTGGTGTAATGATCAGCACACTGAGCCGGTATTTCAGAGGTCCACGGTTCGATTCCCGGCGAAGGCAATGCATATTTTTCATGTCTCCTACTTCCAAAAATACCTAATGTCTCTACACTGGCGCCCGAACTAAAAGGGTTGTGGATGATGACTCTCCACACCCAGGATTTGTCGACTAGGTCCCCTAAAACCCTAGTCGCCCTTTAAAAAGGGGAGTATATAAGGTATTTCTCCCGCTTTCTTCGCATGCCTTCGTGGTGTAATGGTCAGCACACTGAGCCGGTATTTCAGAGGTCCGCGGTTCGATTCCCGGCGAAGGCGTTGCACATTTTTCATGACTCCTGCTTCGAAATAAACCTAATGTCTCTACACCTTTTATTTAAATTTATGTACTAATAATATAATACCATTAGTACATAAATATAAGTACCATTAGTACTTATGTACTGATGGTACTCTACCATTAGTGCTCTCGGGTTATTAAAAAACGGAAATCAAGATATAAGTTTTATTTATGTAATTAACAAGTTATTTAGTGTTACGATTCTGTAATGCCACTTGTCTGTTTCCATTTTCCATCCAGAAAGCAAATTTATTTATTGGTGTATTTAAGTGAGGGTTTCTATTCTGAAGTCAACAGTGGTTTCCGCCTACGCCAAGGCCACGTTACTAGCTGTTATTTTACAATAAGCATTCCTGTCTACGACGTTACTTTTGTTCTCACTGACTGTACTATCACGCCGGTGTAGTTTAAGGGCCAACTTCAGCGTTTAAATTTCTCCGCCTTGCGTTTGGCTAATAACTACGTAGATTTAGTTTTAATTTAAAGTTCTATATATACGTTCACACCATAAAATACTGATATATTTGTAAACACCGAAAGTGCCTTCTGATCATTTTATTGAGTTTTATATATAAGGGTAATACAGATAACAAAATATATAATAAAATATTATATATATATATATATATATTGTGTGTTACCAAATGCCGTGAGATTTTACACTACCCTTTTATTTAAATGTAAGTAAATTGAACAAAAGGCACTACCGGTGCTTACAAATCAGCCAGCATTTATTAACCTGTACCGACGTAACATTTATCACTTAACCTGTACCGACGTGACAGCAGAATCAGAGAGAATAAAGCAGTGCCGGAGATAGGAATGCTGATCTTAGAATAACAAGTAGTAACGTAGCCTTCAGCACACAGATCTCGCTCTGATTAAAACAATCTTATACCTTCACTTAAGAACACGTGGGCTAAATTTGTATTCTGGCAGAAAACCTGAAAGAGAGAAGTGGCAGTACAGATTCATAACATAAAATAACTGGTTAATTAACATAAAAGATAGAGAAAAATGTAAATCTGAAAGATTTCAGATTTTGTATTACACACAAAGGGGCGTTTCTTTTATTGTTTTGTATGTTACCTCTGTTTATTAAACATCATCATTAATTCAACACTTAAACCACTTAAAATTCAATTCAACAACAATATCGCAAAATATTTAAAAACAGCATATCTTGATAATTTCCGATGCACAGTCTCGCGTGCTGGAGAAAAAAATGAGTTTTTTTCGTACAGTGTTGCCATTCCACGCTTTGAAAGCATTGAGCTTTTTAATCAAAAATTCGTTGAACCTTTACAAAATATGAAATAGGTAATAAAACAAATTCGAAATTCAAAATTCGGTCGTCCCACTGCCCCTGTTCGGGTGGAGGAGTACGTGATTCGAAATATGATGGCTCTAGGTACCGTCGATTTGTTTTCCATGCGAAAAACGTGAATACATTAATGCAGATTCTTCATATTTTAATTTCTTTAAATATAATACAGGTCGATAATATTTGGTGGCAACGATTTAAAAAGTGATTCGCCGTTTATAGTGAAACGCCACAAAATGCTATTTTGAGATTACTAGCCCTTCTGAGCTAACACTCCTTCGTGATAATAAAGATTACAAGGATCCCGAATTCTTGATTTAAATATTAACTGACATTTCGTGAACACATAGTAATTTAGTCTAACGTTAAGGCGAGCCCTCAATGCAATAATTGATGAAATACGTAAATTATTTATTCGGTTACTTAAAGCTGCGAGATTTTCGAACGAAAGGATTTAATTTACATCAAGTGTTAGATGATTTATGAAAACTATCAAGATAATCAGTTTCGAAATATATGATGAGACTACGTAATTCTTAAAAAATGCTCTTTTATTATTAGGTAATTAATTATATTTGGCAGGCAATGAGTTTATAAAAAGTATGTAAATATTTGGCTCTATAGCATTAGCCTCTGAATAATGAAGTAGATAATTTATCAAATTCCTTGCTATTAGATAGCGTTGGTCAAAGAAATAAATGAAGCCCTCATGTTTAATTCAGATTAGCCATGGCGATGCAGTAAATAGCTAAGAGATTGATGTTTACTAGAATATTTAGCAGAAAAGGTCTCACGAATCATTTTTGTTTAATTTCTTCAAGATGCCCTTAATTCTTTGATCCCATTAGAAACATAAATAAACATTAACATTTTAACTTAATTCACTTCGCTAAAAGAACCGGTAAACGAACTTCACAAGAATTATCCATCCATATTAATGCAGCAGCATCTTATTACTCTAAAGTAAACAAGTAAAATAGCATATAAAGTATTAGAGAACTACTCACGCACTCATCAGTTTTATACAGCTAAAGGCAAAGTTGCTTCAAATAAATGAGTCTTCTTTCGAATAATAAAATATTGCAGAAGATCGGTATTTTTCATTTCCATTCATTTTTCTGCAGGAATATTTCTTTCATACCTATTATGGAATTCGCTGGTTATGTATTCCACAGTTAGAATATTTATAGATTTGATAGATTTATGTAGCAAATTTCTAAAACGGGAACAAAATATGATTTGTAAGGGTTATATTTTCATGGAAACTGTTACAAAATAGTTTTTTAAATTGGTATGAAGCAACGCGTGCTTCCCAATCAACACAGGTATTTGTAGTATAACGTTTTACTTAACAGAGTTACAATATACGTTATATTATTTCTAGAGTCATTAGGTTATTACTTTGAAACAGGAGACCTGAAAAATGAGCAGTGTCCTCGTCGGGACTCGAACCTAAACCTCTCAAATAAGCGCCGAGTGTCCTACCGTTAAACCACGAAGGTATGCAGAAAGGAGGGAGAAAACACCTTTTATACTCCACCATTTAAAGGATTATAAATTATTTCTCCCGCATTTTTGGCATACCTTCGTGGTGTAGTGGACAGCACGCTCGACGCGTTCGAGTCCAGGTGAGAGCATTGCTCATATTTCATCTCTCCTGCTTCTAAATAACCTAATGTCTCTACAGTGGGGCCCGACCTAAAAGGGTGGCAGATAATGATTCGCCAACACTAGGATTTGGTAATTGGATCCCATAATCCCCAGTCGCTCTTTAGAAGTTGTAGTATATAAGGTATTTTTCCTGCCTTCTTAGTATGCCTTTGTGGTGTAGTGGTCAGCACGCTCGACGCGTATTCGAGAAGTCCGTGGTTCGAGTGCCTGCGAGGGCGCTGCTCATTTTTCGGTTTTCCTGCTTCTAAATGACTAAATGTCTCTACAACGTGACTGAGGATTAGGGGACCCATTCGCCAAATCCTGGTAATGAGGAATCATCATTCACCACCTTTTAGTTCGGGCGCCACTGTAGAGACATTAAGTTATTATTTTGAAGCAAGAAACATGAAAGTGAGCAGTGCCCTTACCGGGACTCGAACGTGGACCTCTCGAAGACGCGCCGAGTGTGCTAACCATTATGCCACGAGGACATGTTGGAAAGAGGGAGAGAATACTTTACTTAAATATTTGTCAACTCTGGAAAAAGTGGACATCGTTTCTCCACTTGAACGAAGTGCTTAATAACCTGAAATAATCTTTCCTCTGCAGTACAATTGCAGTACATCTTGGAATAATTCCAAATAACAATACAAAATCTCCATTGTATATCCTAAGCAATAATTACGTTTTATTCAGTAGCTAAAAGCCTCCTATTCATCATCTTCCAAGAAAAATCCTGTATGTGCAATGTGACAGAAGAAAACGACTGATGTTTCAGTTTAGAACTTTCTAAAGTAGTAAAGTTGCATAACATTGTATTTTCACTCCTAAAGTTCTGGATTGAAGTAAAAAGAAGTAAACAAAACAGGGGAATAGTCAATCTAATACAGTTTTTAATCTACAAAGTGAAATATTTAAAAATGCTGTTTAAAACACGTTTTATGCTTAGCTCTATATCATAATAGCAAAGAATTTCAATACTTATGCGTGTTGCCATTCATTAAGCTGCTTATGAACAAAATCATTTCTCAAAATTCAGCACGTTAAGTTATTTATCATTTACCTCTATCAACTGCATAGATACGGAGCACAGAGTGTTTATAATTTGTTGCCCTATTCAGACCTACGTAGGGCCCATTCTAGTACAACGACTTCGTTGAAACTTAGTACATACGTTATACAGGCCATGGAGAAAAGAAAATTACAATAAAAAAATAATAGTTGCAATTTTCAACGACCAGGTCAAAATAAGATAAATCGACATGAAGAACAAAAATACAAATTAGAAATGCCGAACTTTATTTAATCACGTCATTTATTCAAAGTGTATTCCATCTGCGTCATCACGCATTCAAAACTTGCTGTACACTGCGCAAAAAAAATGGGACACTTATATATCTCCCGTTCTACTACTGGGCCGATTGACGAAATTCAGATTGTGTTTTTCATACCGCGAAAGCGCAACTTAGGATATGCATTAGATTTATATATAGCATTGTTCAAATATAGATATTTTGACACAAAACCGGACTTTTTCTGAATGTTTTCTATATTTCGATTCTACGACTCAAATTTTGCCAAATTGCCAAGTTTTGTAAAAATCACACAAGTAGTTTTTAAAAAATTAGCTCTCAAAATTTTAGCTCTTCAACGTTAATTGAATTTGATATATATTTATTAATATCTCTTTTTTATGCAACTTATTTAATTCCTTCTTAAACAGTTCGAAATTTAGGTTCATTCCAAACAAATTTCGCCCATATTTTATGATTTATTTTTAAAATTTGTATTTTTAAATAATTTTTATAAATTTTTCGAAAAAATTTTGAATAACAACCTATAAAATTTTTAAAATCATCTTAAAGAAGATTTATTTCTAAGCATACCTGCAAACAATTAGAGCTTTTTATTCAAAATTTCCGAAGATATACGTGAATTTATATACTGGCAGGCTTTGTAATTTGGCATATATGTTGAAAGCGATAATGACGAAAATGCGGTTCATGCAATTTGTTAATATTATTTGAAAGTAGAACGAAGTGAGTTTCTTTCCTCTTATCCGCAATGTAAAAAGGCAAGAACTCTTTTTCCTCCGCTGCACAATGGAAGGGAAGGAAAATAGGTTGCATACATATTAAGAAGTTCGCCAAGTGAATTATTCTAGACTCAAACTGAAAAAAAAAATTCTCCAATATAAACTTACGAATTTCTCCGTAAATTCCAAACCAGATTTTACAAAATTTAATATTTAGCCATAATTTGAGTCGTAAAGTAGAAATATGGAAAAACATTGCTATGTTATTTCAGAAAACGTCCGATTTCGTGTCAAAATACCTATGTTAGAATGATGCTATATATAAATTTAATATATATCCTAAGTCGTGCTTTCGAGGCATGAAAAACGCAATTTGAATTTCATCAATCGGCAAAGTAGAACGGGAGATATAGAACTGTCCCATTCTTTTTTTTTGCGCAGTGTACGTGATCAATAGTAGATCGAAGTGATTCTTGGTCAGCTTCAGTAACATGGCGTGTTAAACTTGCTTCAGGATAGTTCGTATGCTTTTTCTATACGTCTTTTAGGAATCCTCCCGAAAAGAAGTAACGTCGATTCGAGGCCGGAAAACGAGCAGGCTAGGCAGTTTGAAAACTCCTCAAAATTACTCGACCATCTCCAAAGTGGACATGAAGTAGTATCTTCATTCATCTGAAAAGGAGAGGTGGTGCACCATATTATATGAAGAAAGAAACTTTCTCGCTTTTGCAAGGCAGGAATAACTTGCTGTTCGCAATAGCGGGCACCCTTCTGAGGGTTCTCCATTAAGAAAAGGGACCAAGAATGATATCATATGTAATACATACAGTAATGGTGTACATATATACAGTAATGATATAATTAGCATTCAAAAACGTTTAATGAACAAAATTAGGAATTAGAGTACCCTATATGCGACAAATTTGAGCATTAACTACTATATCTAGGGTAAAATGCAACTCGTCTGACTACAAAATGTTCCAAGACAAAACATTCTCAATGACCATTCAGGTTAAAAAAGGTTAGTTAATCAGTTACCCGAGTCTACGGGATACTGTTTTTGCAGAAGTTGGATGCACTTTACAATGGATCATAAAACTTTTCGTACTGTTGACTAAGGAAGAGATAAATCACCTGACATCATTTGTACATTGGGAACCACATGCTCATTCGAACAATGCAAAGATGACTTCTTCCTCAGTTTCATTTGAAATACGTTTTGTCCTCTTCCTTACAAGACGCACAACTCCCCAATCTCTTCAAATTTTGTAATAAACGTTTCCCAATCCTGCCTCGACATAGGCCCGGTTCGTAGGCCTTTAAAATGCCGATATTATCACATTCAATAGAAAAAATTACTGTAGTTCTGATAAAACAACTTGATCAGTAAAGCTCGATCTTTCTTCTCTAAACGCATGGTGAAGAATGACTTTCTAGCAGGGACTACTGGTTTTTTAAAAATCTCCAAATTTGCATAATTTTTTTCCACATGATATGAAAAGCGCCATCCGTCGATTGAAATTTGAACTATTAATTTATATTGCAGATTTTTTTATACCAGTTTTCAATAAAATAGGTCTACTAGAATGAGTCTAAATAGGGTAACTTTAATTATAACCATCCTATATATTATGCTTTAAGAAGCAAAAAATATCACTTGAAATTCCGTAAAATTAGGCTAATTTCTAATTTGATTAAAGCTAACTTTAGGACAGAAATTCTTTGCATTTGTACGAAATAACACCCAGCCTTCTCTTCTTCAGGAAATACCAATGTACTCTATCAATCTGTCATATGCCACAGCTTAAGTATAAAACTAACATAACAAATAAAAATTAAAAGAAGAAACTGACAACTTCAGCATCACCTATCACCAATTGCGAAAGCTTGATTTTACCAAACATAAGAAATATTTTTGAAGGTGAAAAAAACGAACTCAATGGGCAGTTAATAACAATAGGCATTATATTATATTTTCCTTTCCATTCCATAAGATTTGCGTAGTCTAAAATTTCGAATCTCTTACAGTTTACCGGGTGTATGTTACCCTTTCATTCAAGAAATAGTAAGAATTCTAGAAAATTTCAAATATTTTGGAATGCCTTCTAGAACTAGACTACATTGTTTATGTTGGAAAGGCGAATGAACAGGGAAAACAGAACGAACAATAAAAAACGAATTTAGAGAATTTAAATGGCAATTTTTAAAATTTTTTGTTTTCGGCTGAAGAAGAATGTAGGATGTAAATATGATTATTGTAACTGCTTTCACTGAAGACCATTATTTTTACGCTACGCAGAAATTCTTCGAAAAAAACAAAAGGAAAGAAACTTTTTGTCAAGACAGCAGCACTCAAATATTTGATTTTCTTTAACATTATCAAACTGTGAAGGCAATACAAAGAGCACAAAAAGAGCAATAAATAATTTTATTTAACATAGGGGTAAAATAACAAGATTTCATATAAAGATGGGTCAATAAAACACAAAAAAATGTATTTTTATTAACAATAAGGATGACAGCAAATTTATTCCTAGTCATTAGATTGTCAAATAAGGGCAAATTAACAACATTGAAATTTAGAAGGGAAAATTAATTGTGGAATACATGTGCTTAACTGCTCACTATATATTCTCAAAATATTCTCTCTTTCCATCAAAAATGTTGAAGATTTCAACATTTTAAGTCTTTCATATTAATCAGTATCGTTCAATAATATTACAGAATGTTTAATTCTATTTTCCCAAAAGTGTTTAACATAATGATTTCTAAGTTTTTAATTGCCTCTGTTTAATTAAGCCGTGCAATTAATTCAGCTCTTCAACAAGTTAATAACCATAAAATCAAACTATTCCATTCTGTCATAATAGGTTTTGATTTAAAATCAGCATTCGATTCTTTATGATTGTCAGCCGCATTGCAATCGCTGCGTTCTTTTAACTGCACTAAGAATTTGTTCCTAATTACTCAAGATTATTTCAAAAACAGGAAATGCATGATGTTTGCATATATTCTAAATAAAAGTAATTAGAAGTAAATTAAAAAGGCCTATGACTTGCGTTAAACCTGCAAAGTAATAAACTAATAATTCATAATAATTCATAATATGAAAACTTTCCATATACCGTCTCCGAAGAACAGAAATTTAATTTAAAACTTTGAATTATGAAAAGAAAATAAGTTTTAGTTAGTATCTTAATTAGTATTTTCTAGGCCTCCTTTGCTTTAAAAACATAATATATATATATATATATATATGTATATATACGCACGTTCGCAAAATTTATTAATTTTGTATTTTATTTAAATTGTAAATACATATTACATGTCCATAATATGCATGTGTATAATGCATATAAAATAATATATATATTTATACACTCTTAGACAAAAAAAGACGCGCCAAGAAGGAGTTATCCGAATGGGACGAAAATTTCTAGAAGTGATGTTCATGTACACAAAGCCAAATGATTACAGTTTGAGAAAAATTGGATGATTTATTGAAGTGATAAAGGTTCACAAAGTGAAAAAGTCAGTTACGTGTTTGTGCACCTCTGGCTCTTATGCAAGCAGTTATTCGGCTTGGCATCGATTGATAGAGGTTGCGGATGTCCTTCTGAGAGATATCGTGCCAATTTCTGTCAAACTGGCACGTTAGATCGTCAACATCTCGAGCTGGTTGAAAGGCCCTGTCCATAATGCTCCAAACGTGCTCAATAGGAGAGAGATCTGGCGATCTTGCTGGCCAAGATAATATTTGGAAAGCACTAAGGCAAGCAGTAGAAACATGTGCAGTGTGGGAGCGGGCATTATCTTGCTTAAATGTAAGCCTAGGGTGGCGTGACATGAAGGGCAACACAACAGGCCTTAGAACTTCGTCGACGTACCGTTGGGCTGTAAGGTTGCGATGATGACAACCAAAGGGGTTCTACTATGAAATGAAATGGCGCCCCAGACCATCACTCCTGGTTGTTAGAATGTTCTGTCACAGTCAGATTGGTATCACACCGCTGTCCGGGGCGTCTCTAGACTCGCCTTCGCTGGTCAACGGGGCTCAGTTCAAAGCGGGACTCATCACTGAAGACTACTCTACTCCAGTCGGTGACATTCCAGGGCGAATGAGCCCGACACCACTGCAAACGGGTTTGACGTTATGCGGTCAACGGTAGTCGGCGCAAGGGGCGCCGTCACCTCAGCCTCCTTTCTGTGAGCCGCCTATGAATGGTCCTTGCTATCACTGAAGCGCTAGTTGCACGTACAATCGAAGATAATGATGCATCTGGGGCTGTGAGTGCCGCTCTGGCGATTGCTCGGTCTTCACGGTCTGTCGTTCCTACTGTTTCTTTTTTGACACTGTATGCGACTATGGTTCAGATATTCCTACCAACACCGTCTAATATGGCATCGCTCCTGCTCAAATGTCGAGCTATTCGCCGATAAGATAAATCGGCTTCTTTGAGCCCAACTACACGACTTCTCCCAAATTCTGGCATCTGCGCATATCGTTTGCGCACCTGTATGCGAGGCATAGTTACTGTCTACCAGAGTACACGGAATGAAATTCTAGAAGAATTTATAACCTGGAATCGTAATTTCTCCTCTTATATATCCTGCCAGTTGCGCAGATAAGATGCGCTGTAGCGACAACCGTTCATTCACTGGCAGCTAAATTGTAAAATTTTGCATTTTCCGTCGAAACATGTATGCATATCTTTTGCTTTATATCTTCTCGCCTAGCTTTATTATCTTATGTTCTGTTGTTCTATTGCGAGCTAAAATGCTTGAAGTAATACGAAAAGTATAATGGTAATTATTGAATAACGGACGCGGTTCTTTGGCCAGTTTAGCCATATATGTTTTTTCAATGATGCTGTGACAAAAATAAAGAGTTATAAAACCATAACGCTCTATTTTCATACAAACTCGAATTTTTATCATGTATGTACACATCGCCTGAGTACGTATTTGTGTTTTGTGGTGACAACATTTTTCATACTTATGATCCCTTAAAAATGAAATTATTGGTGTCTTGATTATTTTTCAGTAAAAGAGGTAAATAATTCGCGCATTGTAGTTATTTTATTACATTGACATTACAGCGCTTAAAGGCGAAAGAAAATTTAAATACTAACTTTAAATAATTTCAGGCTTACAAACTGAATAAATTTTCCGGAGTGATTCAGTTTCTTGGTGTTGTGATTACTTAAACCCGTGTTTACCTAGGGTTTATCATAACTTGAATTAATTCTGACCCAATCTCGTATGAAAAATTCCGGTTATCATTTTTTATTTTCTGCTCTTCGTAATCTCCAGCAAAGCAACAAATGGAAATAACTGTTATAGGAACACAAATTGCTATAAGGGAAACTGTATTCCAGACCCATTGGTAATATACTGTGAAAAATGATGTACTCGCGCATTAATAAGACCGAGATAAACCGGATATTACCATCTGTTTCTCATCTCCCTCTTTCGGAAGAACGCTTTCTTCCAATCAAGCTCACAAAAAAATCGGCTGGTTTTTGGAGCGCCTCTCCAGAGATAAGCTGATAATAACTGTTTTATTTCACTGCATGCTGTCTGACAATAAAAATTCCTCTGATATAGTTTTAGCTCCCCAAACCCTGCTTGGTCATAAAATACAGAACAGGCAAAATATCTTTCGATAGAATAAAATATAGAACGAATGAAAGTTACAAAATTTTAAAATTTAAAATGAAAAAAGTCTTTCAATTGCTTAAAAGGAATTTAATTTCCATAAGACAAAAAATAATTAGTTGGCAGATAACTGAAAAAGTAAGAAAGTCTTCAAAAAACTAACTAATGAAATTGGAATAAAAATGACTCAGGAGTTTATCTTATTTCTTATTGAAAACACTTATTTTTATACAGGCTTTCAAAATTTTCGTAAATTTAGATTATCTGTTTCAATTCAGTAATTTTTACCATTAATTTAAAAATGTCAACAAAATAATATTAGCAACCATATTGCTTCAGATATAGACTAGGTCTTACCGGAAACATAGCACTTCTATACCAGGAAGTTACTTCCCGTAAGAAGTTCAATGATTTAAAGCAGATTTTTAAGACAAGTCTACATTGTGCATGTACAGACACAGGTTACTTTTACTGTTTACTGTTACTTTTACTGTCGGTTACTTTGTCTGTTCAGAAACAGACTGTTTTATTTTACTTCTTCCGCTGCGCTAAACCCTGATGAGGATGCAGCGAAAGATGTGCATCGGTAAGCATTGCAGATTTCTTTGCTTCTGACAAAGAGGGACCTGTACTTTTTGCCCTCGAAATCGATTGAGCTCTTGACTAAATCTATGCCAAACATAAGGCTTTTGCTTTGCTAATTTTATGCTTCACTATACAGTGTTTCTCTTTTATGTTGATTGTTTTATTAATATCATGTTCAGTTTGAGAAATTGTGATTTTCTGTAAATAATTAATTACTTAACCAATACAAGTATCTAAATTTCAGTAGGATATAATAATTTAATGTAAAATATATTACTTAGGATCAGTTATGTTAAAACTCCCGAAGGTACAAATACAGTTCGAACCATGGGACCAATTACTCGAAAATGCTTAAAACTGAAATCGCAAATAGTGGGTATTTACAATTGTTCCATTACGATTCATTAGTGTTGTCATCCAAAATTACACTGGGATTATTGCGAGTGAATCGTTAATGCTATACATTAATTAAGTCAAAATACTTAGCTAATTATGCAGTTGAGTTACGAGCTGGTTATTTTGCAAAATATTCATAAATTTTTTTAGAATTACTAGTTTGTTAAATTACTAGGTAATACACTGTGTCCAAAATTTAGTATATTTAATTCGTAATTGGTAAAATAACTAATAACAAAAAATTAAATAAGAATACAAGTACAAGTGTACAAGTGAGATAAATAGTATCGATTAAAATTATCTTCTGCAGTTCATATGTTAAGGAGCGGTCGCGGACACTTAGCCGACAACCACTTAGCCGACGGAACACTTAACCGACACCAGTTAGCCGACAAGACATTTAGCCGACAGGGACACTTAGCCCACATGGACATTTAGCCGACAGGACATTTAGCCGACAGGACATTTAACCGACACTGACACTTAGCCGACACGGACACTTAGCCGACAGGTCATTTAACCGACATGGACAGTTAGCCGACAGGACATTTAGCCGACACGGACAGTTAGCCGACAGGACATTTAGCCGACACGGACAGTTAGCCGACAGGACATTTGTCCAAGACAGAGAGTTACACGTCATAACATTTAGCTACGGAACATTTAACTGTCAAGACATTTAGTCAACAGGACACTAAGCCGACAGTAACGTTTTAGCTCACACGTACGAACTAATTATTTAATCTTACTATGAATTACGAAATTTCTCAACTTATCCGTAAATTCAATATTGAAGTAATATTTTCACTATCAGTAAAATTCATTTTTCGATTCTTAAAGATCTCATATGTGGTTATAATTATTGTGTTAATTTAGCATTGTGTGATATTTATCGTGCTGTTTGGTGAATATTAGCCAAATTAAAAAAGCGCTGAAATTTCTCGTCAAGGAATATAAATTAAATTTCGAAAGGAAAAAAGAATTTTTTTTACCTAAATACGGCGGTCACTTAATTACATTTTAATATGGGATCTTCAAAAATTATCCGTAAAGCTTCTTCATTTAATCAACTGGGTCCTTTTGAACACTTTCACATCATTAATAATACAGTTAGCCGACATGACATTTGTCCAAGGCAGAGAGTTACCCGTCAGAACATTTAGCTACGGAACATTTAACTGTCAAGACATTTAGTAAACAGGACACTAAGCCGACGTTGACGTTTTAGCTCACACGTACGAACTAATTATTTAATCTTACTATGAATTACGAAATTTCTCGACTTATCCGTAAATTCAATATTTAAGTAATATTTTCTCTATCAGTAAAATTCATTTTTCGATTCTTAAAAATCTCATATGTGGTTATAATTATTGTGTTAATTTAACATTGTGTGATATTCATCGTGTTGTTTGGTGTATATTGGCATATTTATATTTGGTGTATATATGCATTTGAAAGCATTTTGGAGGAGCGAGAATGGAAAATTAATATCATTAAGTAAACGAGAAATGGTTAATGATGTGAAATTAATGATGTGAAAAATTAATGTTGTGAAAGTGTTCAAAGAAACCCAGTTGATTAAATGAAGAAGCTTTACGAACAATTTCTGCAGATACCATATTAAAATGCAACTAAGTGACCGTCGTGACGTAAGTGAAAAATTATTTTTTCCTTTCGAAAATTAAATCATATTCCCTGACGAGAAATTTCAACACTTTAATCAACCCGCTAAACGTCACTGTCGGCTTAGTGTCCTGTTGACTAAATGGCTTCACCGTTTAGTGTCTCGTACCTAAATGTCCTGTCGGCTAACTTTCCGTGTCGGCTAACTGTCCTGTCGGCTAACTGTCCGTGTCGGCTAAATGTCCTGTCGGCTAACTGTCCGTGTCGGCTAACTGTCCTGTCGGCTAACTGTCCGTGTCGGCTAAATGTCCTGTCGGCTAAATGTCTTGTCGGCTAACTGGTGTCGGTTAAGTGTCCTGTCGGCTAAGTGGTTGTCGGCTAAGTGTCACGGACCCGTTAAGGAGTGCACGTTGTGATAAAACATCATATTATTACATAAGATAAATGTAGAGGATAAAAATTATTTTTTTAAATGTAGTTGTATAGTCCTTTAGTTTATTTTTTTTTCATTATACAGTAGCCATGTTTCAGTAACATATATTTAGATTAAAGCCTAGTTTGTGAGATTTTTAAAAACTGATTTTGAATAAAATAGTTTAGAAAAATTATTCTCTAAAACTTTATGCATTTTGCTTCCATTTTCTTTTCTTATTCTCATTGTTTATTTTTTACCCTAGAATTTAAATGAAGCCTTTTTTCGTGTGTTTCCTATTACGCTCAGTTACCTGGACCGCAGAGACTGGATTCGAAGTTTTATTTTTACAACCAGG
>KK120043.1:258542-278638 GCA_000611955.2 Stegodyphus mimosarum | reverse complement strand
TTTCTCATATATATATATATATATCTTTATAAAATATATACTCAGAAAGGTTTATTTCTGTTTTTTTATGTGATTTGTGATTTAACATAAATTTTAAGGTCTAACAATGAAGAAATACATGCATTCGCACAGAATTTACTGGGGAATTTACACAGAATGCATGATTTTACAATGATACTAAGATTTAAATTTATTTTGAAAAAATTAAATTATCTGCTCTATCACTATGGAAAAGTAAACTTTCGTTGGTCTATTACATTATTGTTATTATGTTTTGCTTGTTACCTTTTCCACAATGACCTATAACGGCCTTGCATTCAGGTATCGGCAGGTCACTCGAAAACCTACGTCTATTTTCTACCTGGTTCTTTCCACCCATCACGTTATTACATGGCTTAGTTGTTTCGGATATCGTTTAATGATATGCCAAACATTTTTCAAAATGGCTAAAGTAGCTCTTATATTTCAGTGCGCCTTCCCGCTCCTTTGTTTAGCGTTAACGTTTGGCTATCCATCCCTGAAAATAAAATCCTGTCCTAAGGGGACACCGTAGAAAGATCCTCAAGAGAGAAGTAATCACTTCATTTAAATAGATTATTGTTAACGATGAAGACATCTACTCGGGAGGGGGAAGGAAATCTATCCCAATAGAAATTCGTATACACAAGTGTTTCAGATATATAAGAGCAAAGGATTTTAGTCTTTCTTGGGGCGAATGATTCAATTTGATTGTTTAGTTCTGTATAAAATATAAATATTCTTTATTAAAAGGTTGTAGCTTTGAATATTTCTGTCTTTTAAAATTTTAGATGGCAATATGTATCACAAAATTTAAAAATAAAATTGCACATATTTAATATCACCTTTAAAAAATCTGATGTGGATATTAAATGACTTCCTAGAACGGCCTATTAAATTACGCATATTTTTGCTGCATTTATTTAAAACTATTGCCTCGAATTAGTTTAACTTAAATAACTGATTCTGCAAAGCAATTTGAAAAATGACATAAAAAATTGCAAATTTTGAAATTAAATACTATTTTAGTCAACTCACTTCTTCTAATTTTATTTTGTTTCATAAGAAGCATAAAACATTTTTCCCTAATATAGTATAAGTTTCATTAAAAGTTAGATTTCATTATTTGACAAAATTTTGTTTACGTTGACATTCTCAAAATATGAATATTTTTTCATTTAAACCAGTTCTGTAATTGTAAGTATATGATTAAGACTATATGCAAAACCAGTAACTTCCAGACGTGGCCATTTCTAAATGCAATTCTATTCTATGATAATTCGCATCCAATCACTTTTTGTTAGACAAGTTAGTTAATCAATCATAGTTAAATACGATAATTTTTATGTACACTGGTTTTTAAAGGTAAGACGTAGGCATCTTAGACTGAGGAGCAAAGCAAAATGGATGTTGGTACGCGGAAACTAGGAAAAGGGATGAATTTGCTTAAGTGCTCGCCAAGCAGTATTTATACTAGATTAAGTATATAAGTACAGCTAAGCTGCTACTGGTTAATTTTAAGTTATTACGTAACATGAAAAGATGTCCAGTTTGGGAATACAGATGAACTTAGGGGGGAACAACAGGTTATCAATTATTTCTTAAAGCAGATATCGTATTTTGCTATATATCACATATATGTACTATTTCATATATATATATATGGATTAAGACATACTGTATTATGTAGTTACTTTTATTTTTCTATTAATGTTTTTTCGCTTCTGTCTGAATTATTGTCGTTTGACGAAATGCGTAATGGAGTCTGGCTATGCTCGAATTTTTCACGCTTTTCCCTTGGATAAGTCCGTGATTAACCTCGAGTTAGGCTAAATTGCCATTTACTGCCATTCATTGTCATTTATTCTGGTGTTTTTAATTTTTTACGTGTTTTAAAATTTTTTAAATGTTGAGTTTTTCCATACCTACATTTTGGTTTTTAATTTTTTACTACTGCTTTTACTTTTTAGTAATGTTTTTTGTTCAAGTTTTTTAACTCTGAAACTAAGGTATCAGATTTACTTTTAGGCGATTGCTTTTAGAATTTTACTCCTTTTGCTTATGTTTAATTTTAATTTTGCAGCTCAATGAGCAGAATTCTTGACCAAATAGGTCTCTACGTTCTTTTACTACTTTCTAAAAATTATATACACATACATATATAACTACATATATGTTTCGCTTTGCCGATTGCAATAACAAAGGAGGTGCACAACAATCTGTTAAAGCAATCACAATCCAAATTTCAGCATTTTACGGCTAATCGTTTTTGATCTGTGTAAAATGCATGCATACGTACATACGTACATGCAACGTCACGAAACATTCTTTTGAGTCTACTTTAAATCCATTTTACTATCCTTTTTGTTAAAAAGAGTCCTTTAAATCTGTCCTTAGATATAGAAGACACGTAAGAAAATCGTCAATTAGAGAATGGTCAAAATGGATATATCTGTTGAAATATGACAACCTAATGTTTTCGCCATTACAATATTTGCTTTACTTAGAATAAGGAAGTTAATAGAAAGAAGAGATAGAAAGCCAAGGAAATTGTTTCAGCAACAACAGTACCAAAGAATATCTCCCTTCAGATATAATAATACTTTTCTTTTCCATATAAATGTTAACAAATCAACACGTGGTTGCAGAAGAGTTCATTCCAAACTGATTTTAAAGTTTATTTAAGAAGACAGAAGAGTATGCAAATCATATCTTCTTAGAATTCATAAATTCCGCTTATATTTGCTTAAACGAGGAAAAAAAGATGTAAAATATATTTCTACAAATGCTATAGAACCCAGCATTGCATTCGAAATTCCTCTGTGACGCAGGGACTATTTCTAAAGAATAATACGGACAGGTTTATGTGGAATATTTTATGTTTGTGTTGAACAGCTCGTGAAAACGCTCAGCTTATTCAACGCATGTCGAACAAAGCTTCTTGGAAAATGCGAAATACCTACCGATTTACCATAAACTTACAAAGAACGATCTCACTTTTACATTACCACATGGGTAAGGAACGAAATGTTCTTCTGCAAATATTTTTCGAACTTAGCATCAGCGTAACGCACAGGTTTCTTTCTTTCATTTACAAGAATGCATTTTTTTTGCCCATTTAAAAGAATGAATCATAGGAAATGTTTGCAGTGAAACTTTTGGCTAACCCCTTTAACATTCTGCTCTATTTTTTTTTCGATTTATTCATTGAATCGATGAAAAAAAGAGCTTGCATGTAACAAAAATCTTTCAAAAAATATAAAATTATGTAATAAAAACGTTTTAATATAATTGTAGGGTTTTACTATTTAATTCTAAAGTTGTAACTTAGAGCCCCACGAACACTAAAAAGCGAATAATCGCTTAAGTGTGTGAACAGGACACGTAAGACTTAAAGAGGGTTTATAACTCTTTAGTTTTCAGTATATTTACAGTCAATTCCTACTTGGAACTTTACACAAAGCCTCCACTTGTGCTTGAACCTAAAATAATAGTAATTTAAACTAAAACTAGCTTAACTAAGCTATTTGAAAGGTATAGCCGAAGCTATCAGAATCTAACTAGTTGGCCCCTAAGTATTACTTAAATCGGCGAAGCCAAGCAAGGGCAAAAGGTATGGCCGAGCGTAGCAATAGCTAAGAAAGACGTAACCAAAAGGCAAACGCGCACTGGTGAGGGAATCAGACTCTCTCTCGAACTCCATGAAGTCACGACTTAAATAGTACTCTTTCTCATTTGCATTAACTGCGTTTCTGAATTTATATTCTGGCAGGAAATTGTAAGCTGAAATTAGAATAAGATAGGAAAGATACAAAACTAAAATAGCTGTTAATAAACTTAGCTGTAAAAATATTGTATATTTAGGTGTATCTTATAACCATTTTAGATCGATTTCTGTTAATACTTCCTTCTACGCATGTATTGTAATTGCGAAAAAACTTCGGGTATCATATTTCAACGAAAATATCCATTTTAACAGCTCTCGAAACCATCTGAACAATATCTACGTACGGATAGACTAAAGGACATTTTTTACCAAAAAGGATAAATTGGATTTAAAATGGAATCAAAATACATTTTTTCTTCATGCCTGTACACACGTATGTAGGTATTTATCTCGTATAACCCAAGAACGACTGGCCGTAGAACTTTGTGAATTTTGTATATGGGACTGGTATAACACGTAGTTGTGCTCTTCCATTTCTCCTTGCAATCGGCTGCACCAGTCCTACACAAATATATATGTATTCCTGCTATACTAGCTAGTTTGGTGAGCTTAGTTTTTTTTATACTTATATGTTGGTAAATTATGCATTTTTTGCTTTAATCGTGAGTGAATTATGCGGTTTTTATGTTTCTGTTAAAGTTTTACGCCTTTAGTTAATCTATGCTATAGTTGTAGGAATATCAACAATTTAAAAGTTTAAGTGGTGAGTTAAGGCGAACGAACAGCCGCTTGTTTACATTTGAAACTCGTAGAATTGGGAATTAAGTCAGTTTCTTCACCTTCAATGTCTTTTCGCCGGATAGGACCAAAAGTAAACATTCAGTTTTCTTCACCGAAATTCTGCCTCCTGGCCCGCTGGCCGAATTACTTGTTTTGTGCACAAATACTAATTTTAATTGTAAAAATTACTATTGTTAACGGTTTGAACTGTATTTTGTATTTTATAAGTTTTCTGTATTTTACAATTTTCAATGAAGATAATTTCAGTTTTAAGTATTTTTGCTTTGCCGAGAAGTGAGAACTGAATTAATTGAATGAGAAATATATCTCTAATGAAATACAAGGAAATGAATTTAAATGAAATGCACCAAAAAATGTGCATAAAGAAAAGAAAGAAAACAAATTCGATTTTGCCAAGCCATTGTTCATGTTTACTTTTTTTGCAAATACATTTAGAATTATAAGCAATTCTGCTAGCAAAGATTCTTGCCTTCACTTAGCTTAGATGTTTAAGCACTTATACATATTATTATTCATTTATATGTATCATATGTATACACCAAAAAGTCATTACATTATGATCACCCTATTAACAACATGTAGGATCAACTTTAGACCTCAAAACTAACGGCACCTGGCGTGGCATTGACGCCACAAGGTGCTGATACGTAGTCTGAGGTATCTTAGACTACGTTCAGACGAACACTCACCAACTGGTCCCGCAATTCCCGCACATTGCGAGGGGGTAGCGTAGCAGCAAGAATATGGTTTTCTATGTGGAACCACAAATGCTCTATTGGATTACTTTTAGGTGAATTTATAGACCAAGGCTTGCCTTGAAAGTCTCTAGAATGTTCCTCTAACCACTCTCTGACGATTCGCCCCTTATGACATTGTGCGTTATCCTGTTGGTAAACACCATTTTCCGCCGGAAATATTGTTGCCATGAATGGGAGAACCTGGTCTGCAACGATGTTCACGTAACGCCCAGACGTCAGGGATTATGGGATGGGGATTATGGCCCTAATGTGCTCCATGAAAACATTTCCCACACCAAAACACCTCCGTCACTGTTTTGTCTCCGTCCACTGTGCATCCGGGAGTCAGGGTTTCGTTTTGAAATCGGCGTATTAGCATACGCCCTCGATGTAATCGACTAGAAAATGTGATTCGTCGGACCATGCAACTTTCTTCCATTCTTCTAATATCCAATTCCGATGTCTCTTGGCACATTGCAGACGCAGCTGGCAATGACGTGCCGTCAGTGCAAGTCATCATGTTTCGTCCTCCGGCTGCGTAGACACATACGCATCAATGCGCTCTGCACAGTGTATTTCTAAACACTGTCTGGGTCGCCACTGTTGTAGCTGGGGGTAATTTGAGCTGTTGTAGCTCTTCGGATGTGCTAACGATATTTTTAGAACGATACTTTCTGTACCTTTTATTTTGAAGATTCTTTACACGCATAAGCAATAAAATCAATAATGTTCAGTTGACGAACATATAAATTGTTTTGTGATAATGAAAAATTTATGCATACATTTTAATACAAATAAGTGAATGCAAACAGGCAGAAATAAATATTTTTGTATGTAAACTATTAAATACCAAATCACTAATATAGTGTAGTGCAGAAACTATTAATATTTCCTCAACATGAAATTGGAAAAATCAACTTTCATTCATGCCAAGATTTAGGTGAGATTTCCAGGTAAATGTTTTAATCATTTGCAAAATAACAGTGCAGACGGAAAATGTGATAGTTTCTTACATCCCATCCTCTCATTCCCTCAAAAGAATGTCCAGGCAATGAAGAATAACCGTCCATTAGTTCGAGCGCAAGTATCGGCTTAAGCTTTCATAAGCAAAACGTGCGAAAAGTTCACTTGCGTCTTCTCCGGAATTAGAAACACGGATCTTATTACAAGACGGATGTATTTATCAAGTTTACTGCAAGAACGAGCAGAAAGGAACATGATGATTCCTTATAAATTGATTGTGGGTGATTCTTACTATTATACAAAATGAACTAATGCAGAACGGATTAGCATGAGCAATTGAAATTAAGCTCTTTCATTTCCTAAATGATACCTTAGACAGATTTCCTCTATATAACGTTACTGATATTTTAATGGATAATATGTTCATCTGTAGTCCATCTTCATAAAGTGAAGAGCTGTTAATGAACTTGTAGCTAGATAGATTTAAACAAATATATTTAAAATCGTCTGAGTTTCCTGTGACTAAGGTAGAGGACTAAGTTGTAGTGTCTTCTAGTACGTTTTAAGAATCATATACTGTAGGCCCTGCTGAAAAGACTAAGAAACCAATTCTCCGTAGGTCTTGGAAGAACACATGACTACAGAATAAGATTTGAATAACCTTTTTATTTGAACTAAATTTAACAGAAACGCTATCACTCGCTGCTGACAATCTACCACCACTTGTGGCTAAGTGATGTAACAGAAAAATAATATGTACAATCAACAATAAAGTAAGATTTGCTACACAGCTGACTCCTTCTTTATCTAAAGAGCTAAATCGGCTGCACACAGCGAAGCGGAAGCTAACATATCCAAATAATTAGAATAGAAGAGAAACACGCCAATGTGACAATCAAAATCGCTGAAACAAACTTGTATTTGGCGTACATTTATTAAAACGCTCAATCGATTTCGAGGGCAGCTACAGGTCCCTCCACATCGGGAGAACGAAATTTCTAGAAAGGAAAAGTAACCTCAGTATCGTCTTTTTTATACCCTCGGGTAGCACCATGCGCGAGGAGGCAACGCCATCTATCGGCAAAAATAATAAACAACAATTATGTTAATAGAATTTTAAAAGTATTAGGAAGAACTGGATTGGACTTAAAATCATTCACTAAATATGCTAAATCTTTGTGAATATGAAAAGCCTCAAGAAAATCCAATTCACCAAAGGAAGAAGCTTTTTGGATAATTTTTAGATCCATATGTAAGGTTTTAGTTAAACTAACAAAGTTTTATTTTAACTTTACTTTTTCTATCCCTTCTCATTTCAACTTCCCGTTAGAATAAGCGCGCGTTTCAGCTTTATGCTAATTTGAAGGGGAGCCAAGTTCTATTTAAGCAAGAGATAGGAACCTCTCAGTGTGAGAGAGCTTTTAGTCTCAGACCACGGTTACTCTATTCGACGTTCGGCTGACTAGCTAGCATTTAAATTCTAAGCCACAGCGCTTTTACGTGATTGCTTATTGAAGTAATTCCAAGTTCGTCAGTATTAGTTAAATCTTGCTACGCACCATTTAGTTTAGAGCCCAACCTCGCGTTCATAGCTCTGTGAGCAACGACGATTTAATTTCTATTTAGCTTTAGTTTAAATTTGATTGTTCATTTTAGACCCAAGTGCGGTCTCTATTTTTTGTATCCCTCCCGAGTTGGGAAGTGGTTGTAAATAATTGTGATTTAATAAAAGAGGATTTTAAATCCCTTTAAAGTGCAGTTCTTTTACCACTTAATCACAGTATTCTACCACAGAACATAGCTGCATTCAGCTTCCTGTTCAAGATCAGGTCTTTAAGCTGTCACGAAGATGTTTTCCAAGAATATGCACCAAACACTCAGTCTTGACACATATAATCTAAAGAGAGTGACTAAGCACCAATATTCATGTACAAAGCTACTTCAAACACGCGTCATAAATTCGGAACTAAATCTTCTGCGAACTTTTAAAACTGCTGCTTAAATATTGCTTCCGAACTCACTTCGAAGTTTCATATACATGTTGCATGAAATCTACATTCTGGCAGGAAACTAAAATCAAATGGGAAAGAAATGTTTCTAAATCTAAAAATAATAGGTTAGAATAAAATAAGGTCTTTACAAGGTTTATGGAATGCTTAAGGAATTTTTAACAACTAGATGATATACAACAACTTTCTACTTCAGTAGATAAACCTCCCCTCTGTGTTAAGCCATTATTTATCATTGTAAACCTTTGTGAAGCCTGTAATCTCCGTTAAGCCTGTAACCACTGTAAACTTCTGTTAAGCTGTTATTTATCAATATCGATGACATGCAATGGTTGAAAAAATGCAGCTTAGCTATAAACTGAAGTCTGTATGTCAGCAGAAAGGGAAATTTTAATTAAACTATTTGTACTAGGCTTCCGTTGTTCGTAATAAGTTGTAGTGAGATGTTTCGTACTAGTAATTATGAGAATCAAGCTCATGGAACTCAAAACGTTTATGAAAACATTTAAAATTTTTCTCCTTGTCTTTATATTTGAAACCAGTGGGTCTTTAGCAGTGAAAATATATTTTTCATCACGCAAGAGTACTACTGAATACAAGTGGCATTATTATTTCTTCCAATCATTCGCCTTGGACGATTGTTCAGTAATTTGCAACTATCGAATGGCGGATGAATTAATATTTCTTTATATATTACTTAATAGTACCCATGCCAACTATCACAGCGAAGTGAATGTTGTTCAAAGGAGACTAAAGATTTTGCTTTAAATCCTGTAGCACAAAGTTGTACAACTTTCGGATACCTATTTCTATGATCAACGTGATTCGAAAATCTCTGCTCATAAAAACGTTGAAAGATAAGGACAGATAAAATAAACAAATTTTCTTAATGAATATATCCCCATGCCTTTGGTACTAGATACAATGAATAATGTACATAAACAAAGTATAAACGACATTTTTATTTGCCTTATTTTATACCAGTTTGGGGTTCGGTATTTTTTCTAAAACAAGCTTTCATGATGCAATCTTTTGCATTTTCTCTTGATTAAAACAGGAATCTCAATCATTATTCTACTGAATTAATGCTGACACAGCTTTCTTTTACATAATAATTTAGCATGTACTTCTATATTACATGTACTTCGTGTACTGTACTCACTGTACGTGATGGATGTTACCTTATATGTGGCATCTTTGTCTGTACTGTAGTACGGCCATTTGCTTGATGTACTATATCATCCCGAGTTTCGAAAATAATGCCTTCCTTTTTTTTCTCTAGTCTGTTCTTCTCGGAGTGTAAAGTGTATCTTACGAAAATTACTGTTTGTTTTACATGTTTATATTTTCGAAATTTTAAAAAGGTAAACAATGTAATTGGTTTAAAATGTGATTCTTTCAAATGACATTATTACAGTGTTGATTGTATTAAAATATGTTAAATATAAAGTAAAAAAAGAAAGATATTTAAAGAAAACTCACATGAGTATTTAAAAATGTGCTTACATCTTCGCTTTCAGTGATGGAAATTAACACGTTTAGCAAAATATGGCTTTCGTTAACGATTTCCTTTCCAAAATTAAATGCTTAAACTTACCTATACGAACTATTTCTTTAGTTAAATGAGTAAATTATGAGAAAACTTTAAACTGTCTCTATACTAATGTAATATTAATTACAATTTAGGAGACAGTCTTAACAAAATTAATTTTGTTTTATACACAAAAGCACGGCACATCAAAAGGATTTTTAATGATCTATTATTCCTATGAGGGCACCTAATTGACAATTTAAACAACGAAAGTAGACTTACGTTTATGTTACGTCCTTTAGATAAAATTTGGTGAATATAAAATAACGCATTAACCAAGGAAATAAAAAAAAGCTAAGTCTTATTGCAGAGCTTATAATTTAATACATAGCACATTCATTTCAATCTTTTGATACATTCAAATAATTGATCTAAGCGCTAACTTTCACAAAACTAAAGAGATTAAAGTATATATATGCACGCAGATTCTACTTTAGAGACGTCATAGCTGTCATCATTCCTCAAGCCTTAACTTCCGTTGAGGATAAAATTATCGTTGTAGCTTGAGCACTACAATGGTAAATTGTCTCGTTAATCTTGATTTAAGGTTGAAGATGCTTAGTAAATAATGTTTACTTATTCGCCACGATGTTTAGATTAAATATTCACCACATAATCTTCAGTTCTTAGCTCCAGAATTTCTCATTTTATTGCTTGTCATGATGGCACGAGACCTTCTTTAAAGTGATCTTGACAGATTGTCAGACTAATCTTTCGCAGAGGAATAAACAGTTTTTGACAATGGAGGGATAATTCAAAGGGAATGATGCTGTCCTTGAGGCACTGATGGTAAATCATACATGTCGGCAAAGAACACGGCGGCAGAGGAATCGTTAGATTCTTCTTTCAAAAACCCCGAGCTTAATATATAAGGTATATCTCCCACATTCTTAGCGTGCCTTCGTGGTGTAATGGTCAGCACACTGAGCCGGTATTTCAGAGGTCCGTGGTTCGATTCCCGGCGAAGGCCTTGCATATTTTTCATGACTCCTACTACTAAATAACCTAATGTCTCTACACTGGCGCCCGAACTAAAAAGGGTTGTGGATGATGACTCTCCACACCCAGGATTTGGCGACTAGGTCCCCTAAAACCCTAGTCGCCCTTTAAAAAGGGGAGTATATAAGGTATATCTCCCACATTCTTAGCGTGCCTTCGTGGTGTAATGGTCAGCACACTGAGCCGGTATTTCAGAGGTCCGTGGTTCGATTCCCGGCGAAGGCCTTGCATATTTTTCATGACTCCTACTACTAAATAACCTAATGTCTCTACAAATATATCGCATTAAAATGGCTAAAAACATAATAAAAATAATCATGTAATGCAGTTCTCCGTCGTACATCATTTTCCGTCAAAAATGTTATTCCATTGATATATTATAATAATTAAACAAGGAGGGACATTTACAAGAAATATTAATTTACAGTTCCTGTACTGCACTCTAAAATTTTTAGAACAGGGAGAAAAAGCCGCTGAATTAAAACGAAGGTATGATGGGATATTAATAAATAAAAAATTGTGTCTTTTGCACAGATTTATATATGCATATCCCAAAACAAATCCCTGTTTCTTGTACCATGCATCCTTTTAAATGAAATATATTTACTGAAATATAACTAATATGAAATAATTTTATGTAGTTGTAATATATTTCTTTTCGAAACAGCTACCGTGATGCATTTTTTGACATCTTTAAAAAATCCAAATGCTATCTGTAAGATACATTCTACAACAAAAAAAATTCGACTCAGCAAGAAGGAGTTGTCCGAGGGAGGCAAAAATTCGTGGATAAGAATATCTTGTATAAAATAGAAAATGATTGAAATTTCTGAAAAATTGAATGATTTATTTTATATTTACATAGTTACAAAATAACGAGTTTAATAAGGTGTTGACCTACCTCTAGCCTGGATACAAGCTGCCACACGGCGTGACATAGACTAAAAAAGCTCTCGGATTGTCTTTTGCGCTATTTGTATCCAAATTTGATAACATTGTCGGGATATGTCATCAACATTCCCTGGTAAATGCACTCGCCTTCCCATCATACCCAGACATGCTCGATGGGAGAGAGATCTGGCGATCTGGCTGGCCAAAGAAGTGTTTGCCGAGCTGTAAGACAGTTCATAGCAACAAGTGCCGTATGAGGTCTGGCATTATCTTGCTGAAAATAAGGCCAAGGTTCTGCAAAAGGAACGATAGCAAAACAGGTCTCAGAATGCCGTCCACGTATCGCTGTGCTGTAAGTGTGCCTCTACTGACTACCGAATGGGTCCGGCTATCAAGGTAAATGACACCCAGACCATAACTCCTGGTTGAGGGCCTGTGTGACAAGTAATAGGGAAAGCAGAATTAGCACGATGCTCTGGACGTCTCCAGACACGTCTTCGATGATCGTCACGACACAGTTGGAAGCGGGATTCGTCTCTAAAGACTGTACGTCACCAGTCAGCATCATTCAAACCTGATTGAGCCAAGCGCCACTGTAATTTGGATCGACAGTGTGCAGACGTGAGTGGCAGGTAGCGTAATTGTCGGTACGAGCGTAGATTTCGCTCTATCAGCCGTCTGTGAATGGTCATGGTAGGCACTCGTGTGCGGGTCGCACGTCTGATGGTTGATAGCGATGAATGAGACGCTGTGACAATCACTCTGTCCTTCCGATCTCTTGTGGCCCTAAAGTGACCGCTACCATGATGACGCTGAAATCTGCCGTTGTCTACCACCAGCATTTTCTAATCGCTTCGTCTCATATGACGAGCGATTCTCTGATTTGTCCAACCTTCCTCTTGCAATCCAATGATGCGACTTCTTTCAGACTTTGACAGTTGCTTTTAATAAGCTCGAATCCTGCGGCGAGGCATTTTTTCAGTCGTATTCTAAATCGCAATGCAACAAAAATTTTAACAACAGTTCAAGAACAGCTCCTTATATACATTTGCTGGATGCGCAGGAGATCGCACTATTCATTCGTTGGACACCAAAGTTTTAACATTTGCATTTGGTCAAAACATTTATGCATAGGAAATTTCAAAGCAATCGGATGAGTCTTTCTTGGTGAGTCGAGTTTTTGTTATAGAGTGTATATTATAGACAACGTAGAGTCATTAGATTATATCGTTGCAGGAACGTGAAGAAATCCGCAGTTCCATCCCCGGTATTCGAACTGCGAATTTCCTGGATACGCGTCGAGTAAGCTTTCAGTTTCACTACGAAGGTATGCAGAAAGGAGAGAGAAAATACGTTATATACTCCTCCTTTTAAGCGTTGACTTAGAATGAGAGGACTCAGTCCCCAAATCCTGTTAGCGATGAATTATCGTCCACCACCGTTTGACCTCGGGCGCCATTGCAGAGTCATTTAGAATATTTTTCGATGTCAGGAAATCGTAGAAAAGCGCAATGACCACGCAGAGATTCCGACTCCTGAGCTCTAGATTACACGTTGGACGTGCTGGCCAGTTACACGACGAAAGTAGAGAGAAAAGCGAAAGAAAATACCTTATAAGTAATAAAACTACTAAAAGTATTAACCTCAAGAGCTCTCACAGGATCGTTTAATCTTCATTATTGTCATAATCATAATTTACAAAACGTCAATCACACCGTTCAGACCTGCGGAACATAGCTGAAATTCTGGCTTCATGATCTCTTAGTTCGTCACCTGGGCGAATGAAAAATAATGCTTATCTTAGTGTATTATAAGAAAAAATAACTGGATAAAATAGTAGAGTAAACTGAATTAAATATCACAGATTCTCTTCTTTAAAGTTGGTCCTATAATATCTGCTTTAAATCCTTTTCCTTGAGAAAGAGAAATTAGTGAGAGGACCTCTGCTTAGAGATCTTGAGAGAGAATCTTTATTTTAAATTCTTTTCCTTGAGAAAGAGAAATTAGAGAGAGGACCTCTGCTTAGAGATCTTGAGAGAATCTCTGCTTTAAATTCTTTTCCTTGAGAAAGAGAAATTAAAGAGAGGACCTCTGCTTAGAGATTTTGAGAGAGAATCTCTGCTTTAAATCCTTTTCCTTGAGAAAGAGAAATTAGAGTGAAGACCTCTGCTTAGAGATCTCGAAGGAGAATCTTTGCTTTAAATCCTTTTTGAGATTAATTTTTGAAGAAAATATGTTTCATCCATAATAAGAATTTGGGCAATAACATAATGAATACTTGAACAAAAGCAAGAGTTAAAGAATTACAGTCTTAGCTATTTTAATGCTCATTTTAATTTAATGCTCATTTTAATTTAATGCTCATTTAAATTTAATGCTCCTTTTAATGCTCATTTTAATTTAATGCTCCTTTTAATGCTCATTTTAATTTAATGCTCCTTTTAATGCTCATTTAATTCATACTGCATTTATTACTTCATTTTGTATTTATCACTGCAAAATCAAATTTAAAGCAACTCTTAATTAATGCGAAAAATAATTAAAAAGCAACATGGAAAGAAATATATTTACTTTTACGTACCTTAATTTTAATACTAGAAATATGAATGTCCTTATGTCATGCGAAGTCCATATGACTTGAATGATAGCTAAGTCGACATGTCATTTCGCAATACAACTAAGTTTTCTCAGAATATTACTTCGCAATACAATAGATTAAATATACGAAACATTTCTACCTAAAGTTATTGAAAAAACATTAATTTTCATAAGTATTTAAGACTAGAAATTTAAAAGTTCTAATATGTGTTACTTTAATTCTTCAAACATTCTCTGTAAAGGAAAACTTTTCACCAGCATATAAACAGCTAGTTAAAGATACACACTTAGATCGAAAACATAGACCCTAAGTTTATATCTTTGATCCTTTCGTTAAGAATTTCTCATTCTAAGTAAATTTTATCTTCAGAACGAGGCAAGATGCCGGCTCCTTTTCACTTTGTTGCTTTTCCAAAAAAATTCAAGTTTCAAAGTCACTGAAATACAAAAAAAAAACCATAGAAGTCATTGAAATTTTTAGATCTGTCGTTGTATGTGATAAAATACTTTTTCTTCTAGTTTTAACTGAATAGATGGAGTTTGGCTGCATAGAATAGAAACACGTCAAATATTTTTCATTATGTCCTGAAGAGAATCTCTGCTCGTTCTCTAACTTCTCTAACTTATCATTTAAAAACTGATGTTATAGAAATTTAACCAGATAAACTGAACCATATAAAATATTAGAATTAGTAATAGTGGAAAAGGTTAAAGACAGAGTCAAATAAACATTCATTTCTCATTTGAATTTATGAGAAAAATTAAACTTTTTAGTCTAATATATTTTGAAATGGATGTAATAAGTTAAATTCAATCTCTGAAGTAATATTTTAATTATTAGAAGATTTCTTTTTCAATTGCATGTGACTTTATCACATGTAATTGGTCTGTGATTGAAATGGTTTTATTAAAATAACTAAAGTACTCATAACTGGAATTTGGGGTATCCGCAGAATATTTAAAGTTTCCGATATTATAAAATACAGGAAAAATATCATAGCAAGCAGGGTAATGCAAGAGAGCACTACACGCATCTGAAACTTTAGTGTGTACTATAAACTGCATGAAACATTAAATAAGCAACAGATTAAAATAAAGAGTTTTAACACTTTTGTTAACACTTTTATCATACTTTAAAACACTTTTTTAACTTTTGTGTTAGCTGCATTTAACAAACATTATACAAACTGAAACTCAACTTATTTAAGACTGAATCTTCTTCTTTTCGCCATTGCCTAGATTTGTTAAGATCATATATTACAGGTTTCTTTTTTGTCTAATTTTTGGATAATTAGCATTTGCTAAACTTTTGATACTTAAAAATATTTTAAAAGATTTCGATCAATATATTTTTCCATGAATAACGGCAAAACGAACTTATTCTGTATTAAAATGATTATTATTGTAAAATTATTTGATTAAAATTCTTTGCATTTGAACGAATTGACTTTATTTACACAAGCGTTGAATTTACTCTGAGTTTTGTAATTATTAAAAGTGTATTTATCCTTAATGATACATAAATTAATAATTAGCATTAATCCAGAAGTCAAACAACAAAAATCAAAGTTATATTTGCAAATTTTCACAGGACTACTTTCGACGGTTTCGAGACCATCATCTTCAGCTGGCAAATCGCAAATGAACGAGATATGATACAGTGATTAGACAAGATAAGATAAGAATGGCTGGTCAGGAGTCAAGCTATTGGCGGCATGTATTAATGAAAAGAGAACTGAAACATAATTTCCTTAAAGGCTGAGGGCAAAGATGAATTGGAATTAGGGTCCTTAACTAGAAGAGAAATTTTTTTTGAATCTGAAACTCCTTTAGAAAATCCATTTCAGCAATGGAAGATGTTTTCTGAATAATTTTGTCTTCAGAAAAATTGAAGGTGTGATTTTCACACCAACAATACTGGGTAACAGAGGACTTCTGTGTTTCCTTTTTTCTAACATATGTCTCATGTTCCTTAACGCGAAGGCTGTTTTACTTTGACCGATGTAAATTAAACCACACTGGCAAGGAATAGTGTAAATAACCCAGGATTTCATATCCAGAATGGGGTCCTTGAGTATCAAACTCGGAATTTTATTGATAGGAGAATAAACCACCCGAAAGTTGTAATTTCTGTAAAATACGTGCAATTTTATAGCTAAATGATTTAAAGAAAGGAATGATAACAGAATTCTTATATTCTCTTAAAACAAGAGTGTGCCTTTTGTTGTCTGAGGTGAGAATTTTTTAACTGCTTGATTAACAATGTTGGGTGAAAAGCCCCTATCAATAGCCACTGCTTTTAAATAATTTAGTTCTTGATCAAGAGCCAGTTTGGAAGAGCAAACTTGAAGTGCACGGAAAACATAGGTATAAAATGAAGTAAACTTTTGTTTAGTCGGATTTAGAGTATGTAGGAAGACAAACCGATGAAGCTTTACGGTAAACTATAGTCCTGAAGTTGGATGTATTACGTGTGACAAAAATGTCGAGAAACGGAAGAGAATTGCATGTCTTAAGTTCAAAAGTGAACTGAATGACAGGATCAATGTAATTCATTGTTGAAAGAACTTTGTTTAAATCATCTTTATTACCGTCAAACTGGGTAAAAGTATCGTCTACGTAGCGGAACCATAACAGGAAATTTAAAGTTTCAAATAATTATTCCTAGGGTGTTTATAGGATTTCTTGATAGTGTGGTTTAATTTACATTCCTCAAACTAAGAGAGCCTTAAAATTTCGCATTAAGGAACATGAGGCATATGTTAGAAAAAAGGAAACACAGAAGTCCTCGGTCCAGCATCGTTTGTGCGAAAATCACACCTTCAATTTTTCTGAAGCCAAAATTATTCAGAAAACATCTTCCATTGCTGAATTGGATTTTCTAGAGGCGTTTCACATTCAAAAAAATCTTTCTGTTCTAGATAACGACCCTAATTCTAATCCATCTTTGCCTTCAACCTTTAAGGAAATTATGTTTTAGTTCTCTTTTCATTAACATATGGCGCCAATAGCTTGACTCCTGACCAGACATTCTTAACTTGTCTAATCATGGCATCTTATCTCGTTCACTTGCGCTTTTATCAGCTGAAGATGATGGTTCGGTAAAACCATCGAAATTAGTCCTGTGAAAATTTGCAAATATAACGCTGATTTTTGTTGCTCGACTTCTAGATTAATACCTGTTCGGCGTGTTATTGCATCTTTATTATCAGTAATTATCTATTTCAATCTAAAGCTTGATACTTTTCATATTTCACAGCTGGGACCACTTATGGTTTCATGCATTAGAATAAATTTAGAATGATTATCGATTTTATTTTAAGTAGAGACAACTAACTTTCTTTAGTGTTGTCCAAGTAATAAATTTGTTCAGTTAATGCAATGGGTCAAGAATATATAATTATTTAGTCACAAAAATAAATCTTACCTACTGAAAACATTTACCTGATTATTCATAAAATAATATGTACCTTCCTTTTAGATAAAATACAAATATTATTAACTGCTTAAAAACAAATAAACAAATATATAAAATGCGAAAAATAATTTAGATGTGTCAGTGTTCATTATATTTTAATTAATATTTTAAAGTTTAACACTAGGTACTTAAATCAACTCATAAACATCATAAAAAATAAAACGTTTAATGTAAACAATCTAATATATTATTAAAGAAATTCAGAAAAGTACTGGACTTCACGAAAAAGTAGTTTGAATCATAAATAACCTCAAATATAACGAACTTAGTTTCCTCTTCCGTACTGAAAACCATTTTACGAGAATTCTTTGTAAAAGTCAAAGATTTATTTCCCTTCTATATATCTTTCGTTCCGAGATACCTTTTCTTAGACCCTAAGTCTATATCTTACCTTAAGGAAGTAGTAAATTAGCCAAGGCGAAAGTCTATATTTTATAACACATCCTGATATTTCTTTCTTTATTTGGAACGTGGTGTATAGCTTTCATACATCAGATGAAAGTAATAAAAAAACCCTTAGGTTTCCTTTTTTGACTTCAGATTTCAGATTAAGTTTATTTTGTTTTTCTTTTTACTACATTGTACAAAGTGGAGGAAGTACTCAGGTGTCATATTTCAACAGAAATATCTATTTTGATCGCTCTCAAATTCATTTGGACGATTTTTTTTTACATCACATGTGTACCTACGGACAGAAGAGAGGATTGGTCTTTCCAAAATGGATATTAAAATGGATTCAAAAAGGATTTTGCCGTGACATTTGTACATACGTATGCGTGTATGTACGTATGTATCTTGCGTAATTCAAACACGATTAGCTGTTCAACGTTGAAATTTTGCATTGAAAAGCTCGTATTGAACGTTAAATATATATATATATATATACACCTCTGTTGACATATATATGTAGAGACATCCACACATGAAGAGCACATGGAGCACGAGATAAGTGCTAACTTACTTTATTTACAAATTTACTAAAAATGAAAAAATGATAAAAGTGGACATTATAGCTGGTAAAAGGTAAAATAATCAAAACATAACCGCACAAAGACGACACAGTTCTTACACAGAGTTCATGTAATGATGATGAATTCTCACAGAATTAACAATCTGTAGCAGTCCCTGAAGATCAAACCATAGCGGCATTGTTATGAAATGTCCCGCCGCGGTAAGACAGCTTCAAAGTAAAGCGGGTTAAGGGTTGCCAGAAAAAGACAAGGGAAGGCAGAGTGGCCATATTCTTTGAGAAATCGCCAATTTGGAGATAAAATTGGCTATGTGCCAAAGACGGATGGGGAACCTTCTAGAACGAATTATTATCGGTTTGGACCAGAATGTTCTCGAGGGCAGCCCAAAAGCTATAAAACCTCTGCATGCATGTGGAATCAGTGCCTAGTCTATTTACATCATTTAAAACATTTGCGAGATTACTAAATTGTAAAGTCTAGGACGAACGGTTCCGAAAATAATAACCTTATTAGAACCTTTACACTGCTAATTTTACATACCGTGTAATAATTTTTTAAATAAATTGGTGATTTACATATATTATTAAAAAGCATATTCAGGCCCCTGTCACGTGTTTAGCGTAGCTTAGTAAAACAACATAAAACACGTTATGTTGTATGAGGTAGAAATTTACTTAACGTCAGTGCTCGACTAAAATATTACTTTCTGTACTCTCATCGTCATTCAACAAACCTATCACAATCTGCGTCATATTATGTTGACTATATCGTTGGGTCTCGTCAGATTCTCTTAGTTGATTGTTAATCAGTCAGTGAGTCAGTGTCTCGCAGTCTATCGAGTTAATCACGAATTAGTGCCTCGTCGAGTTTTATCTTGAGTTTTATTTAACTCCGAGAAGAACTGAATCGAGTCGGGAGCTGTATTCTACTGTTTATCGTCGAGTGCATCGCGAGTTTAGCGTGGAGAGTCTCGAGAGTACGTCGAGTTCCGAGAACGACTGAACCGAGTCGAGAGTCGTACTCTGGTCTTTGGATTGAAGCTGTCTCCATCGTTATAGCCTGATAGCCTGAAGACTGTATCGCTGATTGTTTCAGCGTTCTTGTCGTAGTTTTTCGCGACTGTAAACGTGCTTTTGGAACTGTCCTGAGTATACGTCTGCTCTTATTCATGGCTAGCTCAGTCGAGTGTTGTCAGCTTGGACCCGGAGCTAAAGCCTCAAAGGAAACCGTCTGTTCTCTACCAGATTTTGTACTTGTCTGGGTCTGGCTGTTGTTTCCACAGCTCCACTGCTCTACGAGCTATGTTGCGTTAGTGGTAGATCACGTGTTTGTTGACTCAACCTCGGCCGTCGATGAATGTTCATCCCATATAT
>KK120043.1:186782-258520 GCA_000611955.2 Stegodyphus mimosarum | reverse complement strand
GCATAAGGACATGGGTGACTTAAAAATTTTTACCCGACTTTAATTTTCACAATCGTTAGTCATAGTCATATATTTCCAATTACAGAAGTGTTTTAAATGGGGAAAAAATATTTGATGTTCCCAAAATGGTGGTATTTCATTTCCAAATATGCAATTTTCGATGTCATTTTTAGCTTATCTTAAGGGATATGTTAATCAAATTAGAATGATTCGAGAAAATAAATTTAAATGAAGTGTACGTAGAAGTCATGTGGTGTCCATGTCAGAATTTTTATAGTAAGAGTAAAATTTTCGTATATTGAAGTACAGAGACCGGACGAGCCTGTAAAAATGTTAGATTTCTTAACTTTTATAAAAACTGATTCATTTTAATTTTAAAATTTTCAAAATATAAATATTTATGTCATTTAAAACATTTTTGAGATTGGAAGTATAAGTCTAGGTTGCGAAAATAAAGACCTTATTAGAACTTTTACACTGTTTATTGCACATACCGTGTAATAAATTTCAAAGTAAATTTGTGATTTACACATATTATTAAGAAGCACATTCAGGACCCTTCAGGAAACAGCATAAAACCACGTTATGTAGTATGAGGTACAAACTTACTTAACGTCAGAACTCGACTAAAATATTACCTTCTATACTCTCATCGTCTATCGACAAATTTATCATAATCTGGGTCATGTAACACAATTATAGTCAATCTTGTAGCTAGTTCTCGCAACTGTAGTGAAGATATTTAATTCCCCATTCCCAAGAAACTGTCAATTCCCAAATTTTACTGTTCCCGAATACTTAGGCAACTTTTCAAATTTTGAAAGTTCAGCGCATATTTTGCGGAAAAATCAGTCACATAAAAAACAAATTTGAATATGCTAATAGTTTAATGCGATAATAGTAATGTTAATAACTTTTATTTTGCGATGGCAATATATTTATTCGATATAATTTATAATACAGGTACATCTATAATACGCAATAAGCACAACACGCGATCGGTAAAACTTTGCGTTGCCACTCTGCAAAGCGTAAGAATTTTATGTTTCAAATTTAATTACAAAACTCGGTGATATAAAAGAAGTTTGTTGCTACTCGCAAATATTTGCCGAATTTAATCGGCGATTTCCTTTCATGGGCCTTGAGAAGGTTAATTCCCACCTACATGGTCCTACGAAATACACCTGTGGAAAGCGCAAAACCCACTATAATAAATTGGCCTTACTATTATAACGTTGGGACCACTAATTCCCGAAAATTTAAATATCTTATGTTATTGCACGACAGAACACTGCTGCGTGGAAGACAAAAATATTTTAATTCGGGGAGGTGCAAGACCTTTCTTCTAAATAATTTAAAGGAATAAACGTAGATTCATTTCAACTATCATTAATTACTAATTGAGCCCGTGAAATGAACCTAGCTGTATTCATTAAAATCCTCTACATATATATGAACAAGAGTGTTCGTTTATTTGTGCGTATGTGTAATTTATATAATTCTACAGTTTTAACCTATCTTGATGAAAACGTGCACACCTGCCCTTTACCTGAACTTCAAAAAGTCACAGTCTACATAAGAGTTCGAGAAACCGTCCCCCAGGACGTTTATATTAGACCGTTGTGTGTACGCCACCCATCTTAGGTTAACTGTCGTCGCTGTTGCCTTCCCGCTATCAGCTCTTACTAAAACCTTTAGGTAGTTCCGCTTTCGTTTACTCAATAGAACAGTGGAAAACTTTCTAGAACAGTGTAGAACCTTTAAAGCAGAGTTTAAGTGCGTTCTCTATCAGTTTTTCACGAATTTTGCTAAAATGGTAAAGAAATCATCAAAAATGGAGTCTGATTTTCCTCGTGCTTATTTCCGAAAGACATAAACGATAACAACCATTTCTTACTAAAACCGTTACCTGGCACCATTTCAGTTCTACCCTCTTCCAGAGTTTGCACTCAAACTTAGTCAAATTTCACACAATTCACCTTGAACCCAAATGAAAGGAAAATCAGTATCTACCTTAGATTTCGAAGAAACTACCTCCGCTCCTTAAACGAAGCCTCTTCACTGTGAGAAAAGCCCGGGTAACGCCTGGTACTCAGCCTTTTATGGGCTAAGCTGATGTACTGTACTATGCAGGGCAGGTACAGTGTTTCACATTTTTTTGACATAGGGAGCTGCAAGGATGGCTGATGGCAGCGTTGCGATGGGGCGGAGCGCGCTCGAGGAGGAGACAATAAATGAACGAAACCTGGGAGTAAGGATGCATTTGGGGCGCGCTGAAATGCAGTTTCGGTTTAGAATGAAACTTTGAGTGTTTTAAAAAGATTCCCTCGACTCTGGCGTAGAACCCATACTTTAGCTAGTAATTCATTATTATCTAGTAACATTATTAGTGTTGTGCATGAGATAAATTTTTGACGTCATTTAATGTGAACTCCTCTGGAGAATATTTTTAACTAAACTATTTTCTTTACATATAAGACCCAGGCTTGATAAATATGTCTTTTCTTGAAAGTTTTTGTGAATTATTTAGATGCAAATTTTAAACTCCGAATATCTAATTTGGGTAACAAACAGCTAACGTGAAGGAAAAAATTAAATACAGTTAATCGCGGCCGCGCGAAAAATCATTAATCAGTTTCGTTTTCACCTGAATGCTTAATCTTCGAGGCTCAGGCTTCTTATCTTGATAAATGGGCTTACGTGTACGTTTTCATTTTGTTAATAGCTTCTCGAAGAAAACTTATAGCAGTAGAAACCTTTAATCCATTTGTTCATAAATTTTGTGAAAAATGTTACTAGAGATAATGGGCTACCAAGCAGAGATCCCAAGTATTCTAAAGGAGACAAACAGAAAGATTAACTGCACTTTTTAATTCTAACTAGCATTTCTACTCATTCATTAAGTACACTCCTAACAAGATTTTTTGTATATGTAATAACTAAAATAAATTTAAAAAGAAAGAGAAAGTATTAAAGGAAAGGAAATAGCTTTTACAAAATATGGGTTAGAAATTTTAAGCCCGTTTAGATCAAGGATTCTTCAGTTTTCTTGGATAGACACGCTTTAAAAGAATGGTTTCCATCATCAATCCCCCTATATTGTTCTCTATAATGTACACCTTGCACAAAAAAATGGGACAGTTCTATATCTCCCGTTCTACTGGACCGATTGTCCAAATTCAACTTGCGTTTTCCATGTCTCGAAAGCGCGACTTAGGATATATATCTATATTAGATTTATATATAACATTGTTCTAACATAGGTATTTTGACACAAAATCGGACTTTTTCTGAAATAACATACCAATGTTTTTTTCCATATTTCGATTCTACTACCTAAATTATGCTTAGATATTAAATTTCGTAATTTTTTGAGAAATCTAAAAACATACCTTGGCGCATTTTTTCAGTTTGCGCCAAGAATAATTCACTTGGTAAACTTTTTATAGCAGCCTACGTTTTTTTTTCTTGTTTTATTTGTACACGAGAGAAAAAAGGTTCTGGTTCTAACTTTGACTAACGACCCCATATAAAGGTTTTCTGAAAATCATTATTGCAGCCGAAACAGTCTTCTAATTCTGTCTTTCATATTTCCTAATTTTTCGCCAGAATTCAATTAGATCTTTTACAGTTTTTCTTGAGTTTTTGCAACTGTTCGTCTGTATTACTTGGCGAGACTAAAAGAAGCCAATAGTCACATTACTTTAACTGACCACAGACAAATTCCCCCCCCCCGCGTTCTTTCATTTATAGATAAAATATTTTATTTATAAATAAGTAAATAATATGTTTTAGTAATTTTAACTAATTCCTAGTCCTATTCCTCTTCCTTTTTTTGTAATCACATTTTCTTTTTATTTTGACTCAAATTTAAAACATTAATTTTTTTTTACTTCCAGATTTGCATGTTCCAGTAGGCATTTACTGCTCGCTATTATTAGTAGGCCTCTTGCAAAAAAATGTGCATTTTTGGCCATTTTGCCTTTTTTATGCAACTGAAATTTTCTGATGCTTGAAATTTTCATTTTGAATTTTGTTAACACTATAGGATTCACATTTTTTTCGCAAACCGGTTATGTAGATATAGTATCTTTAAATTTTAAGAGGGACAAGAAATTAAATATACTAAAATTTTGGGTGTCTGTTAATTTGAATGAATATACACATCTTGGTGAGCCAAATATGATAGTTGAATCCATGTCAAGCTTACCTACCTTCTGATGATGTTCTCGTCTGACAGCGATTAAACGGCCATATACTTTTAAATTTTTAATTTTCATTCATTTTATTATTTTTAAATTTTTTATGTAAAAAATTAAAAAATAAATGGTCATTCATATATCAGTCTCGCACAAGTCTATTACCTATTGTTCATTTTACCAGTAAATTTCTTCATGATGCCACTAAATTTGAATTTGTTTTTACATTTTCTTTTATTCAACAATTACCTTTGTTTGCAATTTATAAATTCAATCATTTTGCCTGTTTCGTTAACATTTTAAAATACTTTATTAGAATTTTAATAGCAACTGCACAGTATTATGGTTTTGAAAGCGTTTCTTAAAATTAATTTTTAGCCCAAAGGGACAATTAGGCCAGAAGGGCTATTAATTTCGTTTTGGCATTTTGCGTTGGTTCACTATGAAACGGCGTTTCACTTTTCAAATTGTTGCCACCAAATAAAACAGCGCTGCATTATATTTTAATAAATTAAATAATGAAGAATTTGCATGAATGTATGTATGTTTCACGCATTGTGAAAAGCAACGGTACCTAGAGACATCAAATTTTAAATAAGGTAGTATCCTCCACTCGAACATGGGCATCTGGAAGCCCAAATCTGGAATTTGGTTTATAATCTATTTCATATTTTGTAAACGAAAAATTTAACGAATTATTCATAAACAATTACAACGATTTCAAAGCGAGCAATGGCGACATTGAAAGAAAACAGTTATTTTTATCTCCAGCCCGCGAGACTGTGTATCGGAAATTCTATAGATATGATCTTTTTAAACATTTTGTGATACTGCTGTTGAGTTTGATTTTATGGTTGAGGTGCAAAGAGTGATATTTAATAAATGCAGGTAACACAAAAACGTTTAAAAAGCACCCCTTTGGACGTAATAGAAAATCTGAAAGCTTTCATATTTATTCTTTTCATTTTTATATTAGTTTATATATATAGATATGTACATACTTATATACACGCACTAAAAGTAAATTAGACATTCATGTTCCTAGCAAAAAGAGAAATATACTAAAAGCAATCGCCTAAAAGTAAATTTGATACCTTAGTTCCAGAGTTGAAAAACTTGAACAAAAACATAACTAAAAAGTAAAAGCAGTTGTAAAAAAACCAAAAACCAAAATATAGGTACTGAGAAATTCAACATTTAAAAAAAATTTTTTAAAACAAGTAAAAAATTAAAAACAAGTATTAAAACACCAGAATAAATAACAATGAATAGCAGTAAATAGCGATTTAGCCTAACTTGAGGTTAGTTACGGACTTGTCAAGAGAAAAGCGGGAAAAATTTGAGCACAGCTAAACTGCATTACGCGTTTCGTCAAACAACAATAATTGAGACAGATGCGATAAAACATTAATAGAAAAATAAAAGAATTGGTCTCAAATTTTATCGTTTCTTTTCCCAACGCGCCTGCCATAAAATTAAATTAAAACGCTACTGAACAAACTTTACAAAACCTTGGCAAGGCTAATCTACAAATAAACATAAGTAGCCAATTAGGCATGAGTGAAAAATTACATAATTTTAAGGGAGATCCCAATGAGCTAGAAAAATTAAACTTAGTAAGCAAATTAAGAAATTAAATAAAAACCAAAACACAAGTGTCTTGCTAAGACCAATTGCACTAAAAAGAGAAAGAAAATGAACAAACCTGGATCCATAGCAGCAGCTAAATTAAAGCGTAAAAAAACTGAAATAGGTTGCCAGAATAAGAATTCTAAACAGGATTCAACCAGAAAAGAAATTCAAAATCACCAATAATGTTTAACTTAGAAGTGGGGGAGGCAAATGTCCTTTGCTGAACCAATGATGCGCCACAGCCAGTATGGAAATCTGGACGGAAAGGAGGGAGGGCACACAGAGGGTAATCTTTGAAAGTCAAATATGGAAGCTTTTTCAACAAAATGGCGTCCAGTTAAGAGCTGAATCATTTAAATAAATAATTTTTAAATGTAAATAATTTTTTGAAGGTGAAGAACAAAATGGCTAAACTAAGCAAATGAAAATCTGGCCCGAAAGCAATGGAACTTGGAAAAAAGCATGATTTGTTAGAAAACGTCGTAATTCTTCTTGTTAGAGGGCTTACAAGCTATTAGAAGCAAAAATTAAATAAAAGGGCCCTTAAAATTAGCCACAGTATAGAAAAGGACAGAGATCAGTAATATATATATATATATACACTATATACATACCGCACATTTAATCTAATTTACTAAAGGGAAATAAATACATAATAATCAAAACAGTATCATTTTACGCTTGCTCCTCTTTCTTTGTTTTCTGTTCTTTGTTGCGGAATTTATGATATTTGTTATCCTATAAAAATAAGCGACTATATTTAAAGCTAAGAAAAAGTAGTTTTAGTCCTCCATTAGGGAAAATTAGTTTCCTCAAGGCAATAATGCATTTTCTTCTGTTATTTTATGGATTACTTCAATCAACTTTGTTTCTGTCAGTTGTTTCTAGTGAAAAGGTTACCCGACAAAACATCAGTCATCTCAGAAATTACTAAGTTTTGCTTCTGAATTGTTTACAATGGTTTGTGTATGTTTTCCGAGAAAAAGTACAAAGCCGTCATATAAATTCTTTTTCTGTTACTTTTAGCTTTTCTAAGATGTCTTTCTTCCGATTTGACGTATTATTATTGCCACATTTGTCCTATACTTCTGATATATGCTGATGAGATTCATAAAGTTATATGCTATTAACATTTCTTTTCTAAAATACAACAATCATTCTCCTAATTGAATTTCGTTATTCTTAGAGTAAAATAATTCAGTATAGAGGAATGTAAGTTATATTTCAGTTTAAGATTTAAAGCATTCTGTGTTCTACTAAGTCGGTTTCAAGATGTCGTTGATTGTTTATTTAATCAAAAACGCTTGCAGATGCTGCAATAAACAAAGAGCAAGATACATTAAATAAACGCGTGTACAAAACACACATCGTATTTCGAAATGGTTACAGAACTAAATTCTCATTTATTGTCGTATATCTAAGTTTTTACTTTCAAAAATAAATCAAACAAAATAGGTTTTCAAATTACGAAAATGTTGGACATTCAGTAAAAAAAATACCATGGAAAAGATTATATCATCCAGACACACACAAAAAACAAATTGTCAGATAAAAATAATTCTTTAAACTTTACCCAAAATACCAATCATTAAAGATTTTAGGATCATATACAGAACTAAAAACAGGAATATCTCTTTTGTTTCGTATTGTTATGTCCTAAAGACACCTTTAATGTAAGCAAGATATTACTTGAAAGTTTGAAATCAAATTCTTTTTGCGAAAATGGCAAAATTGAAAAATTTGTGCGCAGTGGAATTTAATCTTTATATGAACCCTAAATCAATGCTTCTCACTACTCTTTTCTTTTTGATGAAAATTATTTTAACTTTTGTTACTTGAGTAATTCTTTTAAAATTAAATATTATTCATATATTTCATATTTTGAAGATACCTTTAGTAGGGTACTGAACATCACGTGAGTCGGCTCTTTTAAATTTCGAATTTATTGTTTAAAAATCTCTATAAATACTAAAACATATATACGTTTACATAATATAAATGCTAAAGCATATATATGTATATAAAAATATATAACTAAATCAGCTTTATAATTTAATTTAGTAATAGCCTCCTAATTCCTTATTTTTAATTTGAATATTTCCTCTCTCCATTCTCAAAAATAAGAATGACTTTTTTGGACTGCGCCATTTCTAGCGCCCTTCTGTGTCACATGGCGTGCGTAACGCTGATGACCTAGCTATTTCGAAACTTGAACTTCTCAAAATTTTGAAAACTGAAAACTTTCTAACTTAAACCCAAACCTTCGCTTGATAAGCCTTCATTTTGGACAACTGCGCAGTTTAGCTTATGCTTCTCTTCCTGCAATGAAGCTATTTCGCTGGGCTTTTTTCCTATCGCAACAGTATTAAAAACGTGTACGTTTTCGTTAGAGCGGCGTAAATGAGAAGAAAACAAAGCTACAACAACACGCCAAATATCGGGGCTCGAGATTTCCAGTTTTCGTTTGAAATATCATCACACGTTATTTTGTTAGTACCATTTAGCTAGTAATTTAGTTAGTTGCCATTTTTTAGTACAATGGACTGCACAATTTGAAAATTACCTAATGACGAATAGGCTGCCATATGATTCCTTCAGGACAGAGAAATAATTCATAGCAATTGACTTTGTTCTCAAAATCATTCGATGAAGTTAAGTTTTGACTCAAGGTCTTATAAGGCGTTGTTACGTACGTTCTTGATGTGAAAAAAAAAGAATTAACAACCAACACATGGTTCTTGCGTCTTTCTTTCCTCAGTGCTATTCGTTTTATCTAACTGTGGTATCAGAAATTGACGTCGACTGAATTTTGCTAACTTCAGTTGGAAATCAACCATAATAGAACAGTAGATTGGAATAACTAGTTGAGAAAGATATGTGCAAATAGTTTGATGTTTCGTAAAATAAATAAAATTAGTGAAGCCAACAAAATCGTAGGAACAGACGAAAGCCTTTTCACAAAAAGAAAAACAACAAAAAAAAAACTTCCGGAACAACGGGCATTCGCGGATTTATGCCGGGAAAGCAAAGAATGTTTTATGGTCGACGTTCCTGATCGTTGTGCTACAGCATTGACGCTTTCCATTCAGAAAAACATCGCGGATGGCAGCATAATATTTTTAGACTGCTGGAAGAGGTATTAAGAAATGCTGAACATTTCACTCTGAATCACATTTATAATTTTGTAGACCCCGAAACCGGATGCCATACCCAAACTGTGGAGGGATTTTGGAGCAGTGCTAAATGGAGAAATGAATTTCAGCGGGGCACTGCTCGCCACCATTTAGAGTCATACTTGATAGAATTTATGTAGTGTAGGTTATATTAAAAAACTTAAATTTTTTCTATAATATTTATTGATATTTTTAATTTTATGCCACCTGTTTAGATTAAATTTCCTTTTGTTCTATTATTTTTTATTTATGGGTAGAATATTCTTTACACCACATGTTTAGATTAAATTTCGTTTTGTTTTGTTATACTTTTTATTTATGTGTAGAATACTCTAGATTAAAAAATTAAAAAGGAAAATTTACTTTCTTTAAGAATATAAAATTTAAAAAAATTACTTTTTACAGACGTATTTTTTTAGTTTTTTTAACTCTATTATTATTTCATAATTTTATACTTGGCAACAGTTGGTGGCCAAAAAAAGTGGCGCATTTTTAATTGACGCCGCGCTAACAAAACGTACCCAAAAATGCAAATATTTTTGAATGGGCACTATGAAATGAAAAGTAAATTGCAGCCACAAATGTCAATTAAAATAAAAACGAATATTTAGTCTCACTCGGTTGCAAAGTTTTCTATTTATTACAGATTCAACATTTTAGCATTCTACGCAATCTGAATTCTCCCTCTTCAATATGGATCTACGTTCTAAGCTATCTATATGCTACAACATCAAAATTGCTACGCCTTTTTTTTCATCATACATATAATGTGCATGAGATGTTTGTATGTGAGATTTCATTGCGTTGCAGACATAATTACATAAACTGATTAATTTTCAGATGACGAACTTTAGACTCAAAGACAGGAAGAAGACGAAATCAAAATAAAAACAGGAATCAAAAGGACTATTGTTAACGTTAGTAATCTTGCTAGTAATTTGTTTCGGATTTTGTATCTTACACAAATTTTGTTAATTTTTTTTCACATTTTCTATCTTACATATATGCATACACTAGTCATCTAAAATGTAATAACGTGTAAAATTTTCACCTCATTGCAGAATTATTAATCATACACCACATATGCAAGTTATGTACTCCAGTAGCGCCTTCTAGAAGCACTATGAAAAGGGAGAATAATAGGCTGTTTTAAGTGCTGAAATGCTGTATTTTCGGGCACTTTCTTTGTGTCAGATGTTTCAGCTCTTGTGGAAAACCAACGAGCTTTCATGCAAATTTCTAAGTTCGATACAGGAAGAATTGTGGCTGACAGAGACAGTGGATTATCTTTCTGAGAAATCGATTCTCGAGTTGGACGAAATCATACCACAATGATTCGAATATGGAGTCGATAAGAGTGCAGAAGCAAGTAACCGACTAATGGCAACGATTCCGTGGCCTGAACTCTAAATGTCAACGCAGGCATATTGGAAGCATAATTATGAGGGATTGCACAACAGCATCAAGTACACTAACACAATAATCATTGTCAATTGAACAGCAGCTTGAGTTAGCACATATTATTTGAAGTTAACTGCAGAGGAATTGAATCTTTGCAGAGCTTCCACAGCTGCGATTAGTGCTGACTCTACATCAATGGTGCATGAGTTATAATGATGCACTGAAAGTCTGATATGAGCAAATGAATCGCAAGACATTGTCTTTTGGGATAAACCTTGATTTTGCTTACAATACCACGATGCTTATATTTAAATCTGGAGGACCTGTTACAGACATTATGACTCTTACGTTATGCATAGCTATAACGGTACGTTATCTGTAGCTACAGTTTATGGTGACACTGGATTTTACACCCATCAACACGCACTTCCGGAACATTTAAGAGCCACCGCTAGATCTTTGAAGTTTACGAGACTTCTTATAATACAAGGCTTGCTTGCAGCTAAGTTTCAGTACTGCAATTTAAGGTATCAAATGGCATGAAATGTTACACTGACCCCCCTGTTTCATCCGCCATCGTATACTGCTGGCCAAGAAATCATATACTACCGCCGACTAAGCCAGACAATGTTTGGCAATGGGTAAAAATAGCAAGTACTCATATGCTCAAAGCCCATTTCTTGCAATATCAAGATGCTTTGCAGCAGTTTTTGCTAGTAAAGGCGGCTGCACAAAATACTAATTTTTTCGTTTTCCGTAGCTCAGGTTGTAGTTTTTATCATATTATTCTTACACCCACAGACACACAAATATATATATATATATATATTCTTATAGAAAGCGAAATGCAACTCTATCACAAGAGGGTATGAAGGCACTTCAGCCTTATTACTGATAGTTTATCATATGATAATTGGTCTTGGATTGCTTTAGGTAATGGATTTGAAACAACGCTTTTTCAGATTCCCTTTTCCTGCTTTCGTGTTGTTGTCTGATGAGTCATGCATTACAAAGGAACGGATCTTTAATTCACATAACGCTCATATGTGAGGGACGACTAATTTCCATGCGATACATCATGGTGAAGCCCAGAGTCGGCAGCGGTAAATATTTGGGCTGGCATATAAGTTATCACCTTGCTTTTTCATCTGACTGGTAGCAAATATGTAACATTGCTGCAACACGTGTTACCATATCTCTTGGATGACGAATACCTTTCCGAATCGATGCGATTTTCATTGTATCTGCGACAAGATGAGTCCGCACCTATTTTAGCAAGAAGGTCGTAAACATTTAGACGTCGGATTTGGACAAACGTGGATTGGACATGGTGTACCAAGCTTAATCCGCTCGATCGTAGTAACTACCAAGCCTTCTGAGGGCAAATAAAAATACTAGTAGGTGATACTGTCCTTGATAGTGCCGAGAAATTTTTTTCACGTATCGCAGCATCTTCCTAAAATCTTCCAGAATATTCGGGATTTCGTGCACCAGAGTTGTGAATTTGGCATTGCAGCTCGAATTGCTGCAAATCACATTTACCACCGTGTTTAATATTCTGTTACTTTCGTGAATGAGCATTTGTTTTATTTTTTATTTACATTGGTATCACTGTATATTTACACTGGTATTATATATTTACATTTCTTTAAGAAATTTTAAACATTTCTTTTATGTATTTCAAACGGCTCTTCATTGTATTGTTAACAAGGCTGAATCCATTCGAAGAATATTTCATATAAAACACACGTTTTAAGTAAGCGCTCATTAATTCATATACTCATTATTTATTTACTCATGTATTTATAATTATTTAAGAAAAAAATTGCAGTCCATAGGATCAATACAGTAGCTTAAAAATGAAACTCTTCCAATGACGAATGGTATTAAATGATAGTATGTCCCTTAAGGAAAACATTTCAAAATAGCTTAGTCTTTCAGGTTTTGGAAAAGCAATCCTTTTCTCCATTCTGTGATTCCAAACGATAAAAATGTAAAATTCTCCTGAACTTTTAATTTTAGGGTTCTTATTTAAATCTCAAATTCATTAATTCTGAATTTGCTAATTACTTCAGTATTCATGTTTGGTAAATAAAACTGCAGTCATACTTTTGAATGCTTTTCATATTATATATAAAACGGGAAATGATTAGCTAAGAGGACTTATTATTTAATACAAATAGGAAAATTGTATTCTTTGATAAAGAGAAAACACTCGTGAGATATCTGAATATTTTACCTTAATACTTAAAATGAAACAAAGTTTTTATGAACCAGAATTTTATCACCCTACCATCTCTCTCTTTCTGTTATATATAAGAAAATTAGTTACTTAACATAAAATGAAATGGGAGAGCAATCTTTTTAAATAAATCCTGAACTTAATAATAAAATTTTGAACTTGATCTAAAAATAATCCTGGAATTCTTCTCGCAACATTCTTTCATACATTATTTATAAGAACATTAAGAATTAAATAACATTAAAATTACATTGTGTAAAGACATCTCCCAAAGGTGGCTCATTTCCTAACATAAACCTTCATAATGTGACTAAATATTTTATTACAAAATAATCTAAAATTCTTTTTCCTATGCAGTTTTCGATGACAGAAGATTACAATATTAAGTTTGTTTCACAGAATAGATTTAAAGCTTCGTGCAATCGACGTTTATTATAATCTGACTTGAGGTGAATTAAATTTACAAAAATGGTGGGAGATACTTGGCATTTTATGTGTAACGTTTTTCCCTGACTTTCCTTTTTTAACATCGATCAGTTCTTTTGGTAAGTAGTAAAAGATTGTTTTAAATGAAATTAGTTCTATTCGTTAACTTTTATTCATTAACGTTGTTCTTTTTTTTGTAAATTAATTTTAGTAAAAAAAGGGGTTTGATTGCACAACTGTTATTTATTCTTACGGACAGTACGAATTGGGGCAGTACGAACCGAGTTGATTCTTAAACAGCCGTGTTTTCGGATAAAATTGAGTAATCCCACAGAATTTTAAATTCCTCTTAAAACTAATTAATTCTTTAAAATGCCTTCCTACTAATTCTTTTAATGTTTTTTAAACAAGCATTAGAGAAGCCTTCTGATCCCAACAAGACACACAACTGTCGCCCATTTTACCAATGTTAGCCTTACGAAAGGTTTTAATTAGTAAATTTTACAGCTAATGATAGAAATCCGAAGATAATTTCATGTTTATGAAGGACGGTGAAAGCAACGTTACGCCTCAGCGTTTCTTTTACATAATGATTGCAGAAAAGTGCGACTAACTTTTAAGGTAATTTCTCCGTCTTTTCCGGATGCTTTCGTGGTGTAACGTTAGCACACTCGGCGCGTATTCGAGCGGTACAAATTCGAGTCCCGGCTAAGGCATTGTGGATTTCTTCAATTTTCTGCTTCAAGAAAGAAACCCTAATGACAGTACAAGTGGCGCCTGAGCTAAAAGGTGGTCTACAGTCCCATAATCCCCAGTTGCCTTTTAAAAGGGGGAGTACACAGGGTACTTTCTCTCGCCTTCCAGAATGCCTTTGTGGTGTAACGGTAGCACACTCGGCTTCTATGCTAGAAGTCCAGGTTCGAGTTCCGGAAAGGGCATAACTATTTTTTCACGTTTCGTGCTTCAAGAAGTCCTAATGACTTTACAACTTGAAACTGTACAGGAGTTTAAGTGCTTTGATTATCTGCAAAGACCTGTACGGAAGGAGAAACGTTTTTCGACCTTAGCAAGTGATGCATAATTTTGCTTCAAGCCCTTCATGTTCGCCAGAGGGCAACAAATTTCACCTTCCGAGACTACAGCAAATAGGCACAGAAACAGTTGTCATTTGTATCTGTCAAACACATACTTTAATGGATACAAATGACTACAGGCTATTAATGGAAATCTTTATTCTTTGGCTCTTCTGCAGATTATTCTATCTCTCTCAGTAACGGACGACAGGCTATTAATAGAAATCTTCATTCTCTCGCTCTTCTGCACATTATTCTATCTCTCTCAGTAACGAATCTGCAGCGGCTCAGCGCAAGTCATCATGGTCACCACCTTCGTCCACCTAAATGGGTTTTCCAGTTTGGGCAATGAAAACTAGAAGTACATAACATATATTTCGTATCTATTTATACTGTTTGTATCTTCATCGTAATCTTATCGCTTTCACTGTTATTTTAAGATGTCATTTGTATAATTGGATAAACGCTCGAAGGAGAGGAAACACTCAAATTGCTTTCCTGTATAAATAACTGTTTCTTTGCTTTGTGCGATTTTCACATGAGAAAGACTTCACAGAAACGTTCTACTTTCGTAAAGTGGAGGAAATCTGTATTAAAAATCAGACAGTATCTACAGAGAACCTTAAATCACTTAATTACTACGTTACGATGTAAGGTTTCCCTTGTTTTGCATAAGAAATTTATTTTACGTGTAACACCTTTCCTGAACCTCTCAACTTCGCCTGGTATTTTCTCGCCAAAACGTAAATTTCAAGTTCAGTGAAGTGAATATTTAAACGGGTAAATCTCTGAGTTTATTCAAAGCGTGTTTTCGCTAAGCAGCGCATGTTTCGTTGCTATCTTGCTATTACGATAGGAAGCATTTTGGCCATTTCGGATTATCATAACGCCTGTTAGGTTTTTGAGAGTCAACCTGTTAGGTATAAATTAACGTGCTAATCCATCACTATTCTATTTTAGATTCAACTTGAATAATATTCTACATTTAAGTTTCACCGCAAGTTGACGGTGTTTTGTAACGCACGAAGGTTAATATATTGTCAATCTTTCGGAAACTAATCAGAATTAAGCATATTATTGTTTCTAGTGCGGAAAATATTTCAATTTTTACAATTTCTAATCATCAGTGGTGGGAAAGGTTAATTTGAACGTTTAATTATTTAATTTTGAATTTTGTTTAAAACGTTCCATTGAATTCAAGTAGTGCATCCATATAAAATATAGTTAGCTACTATTACGGCGCATTTTAACCATAACCACTTGTAAGGTATATCTCCCACATTCTTAGCGTGCCTTCGTGGTGTAATGGTCAGCACAGTGAGCCGGTATTTCAGAGGTGCTCGGTTCGATCCCCGGCGAAGGCGTTGCATATTTTTCATATCTCCTGCTACTAAATAACCTAATGTCTCTACAGTGGCGCCCGAACTAAAAGGGTTGTGGATGATGACTCTCCACACCCAGGATTTGGCGACTAGGTCCCCTAAAACCCTAGTCGCCCTTTAAAAAGGGGAGTATGTAAGGTATATCTCCCACATTCTTAGCGTGCCTTCGTGGTGTAATGGTCAACACACTGAGCCGGTATTTCAGAGGTCCGCAGTTCGATCCCCGGTGAAGGCGTTGCATATTTTTCATATCTCCTGCTACTAAATAACCTAATGTCTCTACACACTTAAGCATTTTAACCTTATATACGTTCGAACAACTTACAGGGAATGAAACGTATTAATTTCTAACACCAGAATACAAATTAAGTTAGAATAAGAGAAAACTGATTTATCCATCTAATATAAAAAAACAAAGGGTAACATACATTTTTTTAATACTTTACTTTGTAAAAACTGTAAAGTTCATCTTATTTCAATAAGTATATTAATAATTCACGAACCCAAAGATAACTTTCTTTTTAGAAAATAGATCGACCAAATATACTTTTATGGTACCTAGATGACAGTGAATTTCAATACATGTATGTCCACCGTATTCAAAGCATAACAAAATTCGCACTTTTAGATTTAATCAATAGTTTACTACGTGACAGGTTAAAGCTTCTTGTAAAATATGACCTGAAGTATGAGCTTTTAGAAATGGATTTAGGCTGGTTTTCCAAAAACCTTTCAGGCGATCTTATTCAGGAATCGATCCTTCCTTCCCTTATTTTGTTAAAGGCAAAATCAATCATCATCCCTTAGCAGCAAACGAAAGAAAACATTCAATCTTCAAGCCGCCAACAAAATGGAGATTCGAATGGAAATAGACAATGTTAAAAAGTCATCAATTTTTTCAAGCTGAAGTAAAAAAATAAGATTTTATAGAAAATGTAATGCATTTTCACAACAAAATCTATTTAAAATATTTTTTTTCATGTTCTGTATCTCTTAACACAACTTGGAGAACGCTGTTTACAGATGTTTGGTTACCTAAGAAATTTCTATTTCAATTCAGTCACGGTCTTTGAAAACATTCAAATTTAGACTCGAAAAAAAAAAGGAAAAATTCGATACAGAAGAGAATGTTAGGCAAAATTCTAAAAAATCAGTAAGTAATTAAGAAAATTAATATTTAGTAATAATATTCTGCGAAAAATAAACAAATAAATAAAAATGTGAAATTAAGAGAGGTTAGAGATTTTTGTTACTTTGAACTTTGAAACATTTCCAATTATTCGAACGCTTAAGTTTTAAAATCAAATTGTACATTAGAATTATTAGATAAATTCGACTAGATTTTAAATAGTAGCAATGAAATTTATTATTTTGGAGTGCAAGGAGAATGTAAAAAGGAATTTAAGAAAACTAAGCTATTATGAAAAATGCAGAGTTTCGTTATAATAATTAACAGCCATTTTATGATTTAATTCTTTACTATCACTTCTTTTTTTCAGAAGTCAAACAACAAACATCAGCAACATATAATATCTTTAAAGGCTGACGATAAAGATGGGTTGGAATTAGGGTCGTTAATTAGAGCGGAAAGTTTTTGTTCTTTAATGTGAAACGCCTATAGAAAATCTAATTCACCAATGGAAGATACTTTTTGAAGTTTGGCTGCAGAAAAACGGAAAGTGTGATTTGCGCACTAACAGTGCTGGACAACAGTGCATTTACTTTTTGCTAACATACGCCTCATGTTCTTTAAAGCGAAATTTTAAGGCTTTCTTAGTTTGACCAATGTAAATTAAACCAGCAAGAAATCCTATAAATACTCCAAGATATCAAACAACAAAAATCAGCGTTATGTTCAAAGTTATACTTGCCATTTTTATGCAGCCAGAATTATTCAAAAAACGTCTTCCATTGGTGAATTAGATTTTCAAGTGGCGTTTCACATTAAAAAAATATTTCTGTTTTAGTTAACCACCCTAATTCCAAACCATTTTTACCTTCAGCCTTTAAAGAAATTATGCTTCAGTTTTCTTGTTTAATCAATAGATGGCGCCAGTAGCTTAACTCCTGTCCAACCATTCTTATCTTATCTTATCACCATATCTTGTCTGGCTCATTTACACTTTGGCAGGTGAAGAAGCTGGTTCGGTAGTTAAGTCATCGAAACCAGTCCTGGAAAATTTGCAAATATAATGCTGACTTTTGTTGTGGGACTTCTAATATAATCGTTTTCCAATACTCTTAAATCTGACCAGGCAACAAAATCAACAGGCAAATCCTGGGCTTGTTAAAAACGCCGTAAAGGGGTTGAGGCAAACTTCAGACTGCAAATAGGCCTCAAATGCATAGCACATCGTCTTGATAAAATTGTAATCCTTCCATCTAGTATACGGCAAATTTGCAATTCGGGCATCATGAACATAAAGTGTATGCCCAGAACTAGATAAAAAAGTCTCAGAAACGTGGTGAGATGAGTAAACTCTACGGGAATGCCGGAACTTTCATGGACTCCTTGTATAAACTACATCTCTTATGTTCCTTTCCTTGTTGTTTAAATGTTTAACTTTTCAATTTTGTTCCCATGTTCATTTATTCTGATTCTTACTTTTAATGTTTGTTCTTTTTTATTATTTATCATTCTTGTATTCTTGTGTGATACTTGAGCTCTTTCATATGTTTGGATTGATCTTTCCAATAAAGCCATACGTAACAGAATAATCCTTTTTCGGCATGCTATTTTAACCTAAATTATCACTTCTTCCTTCCGTTGCCACGTCAGATTTCTAATTAACCCGCATTTTTTAAGATGAGGTTTTTAAATTTTAAGACAGAGTGTGTTGTGCCTTTTGATGCCCCGTTACTAACTTGTTCTTAGCTCAGATAAGGTTTGTAGTTTTCGGTCTTGAATTATACTTGCCGATATTTAAAATATCTAAGCCGTTTAGGTCTGTCAACCAACAACATTTAGGTCAACGTCTGTCAAAGTTTAGGTCGCATTATACTGATTTGTTAGCACACTTGAATTTAAATTTTTACATTTAACTGTTATTTTAAATATTCCCGCAACAGCTGCTGACTGAGCTTGTAAGCACCACGCATGCTTTACGTTAGTCTTTCATTTTAAATAAAGGGTCTTTCACGTCCTTCTCAAGATTCAATTGTTATTTCACACTTCACGATAATTCCATTAACGTCTACCAAGCGTTTGGACAGTCATTGATTATTTCGAATCGTACCAAACCTCATAAAGTTTGTAGAGTCATTAGATTATTTAGAAGCAGGAGAGATGAAAAATGAGCAATGCGCTCACCTTGAATCGAACCATGTACCTCTCGGTTACGCGACGAGCGTGCTGGCCACTACACCACGAAGCCATGCGAATAAGGCGGGAGAAACACCTTATGCGCTCCCCCTTTTAAAGAGCGACTGGGGATTAGGAGCCCCAATCGCCAAATCGGGGTGGGGGACAATCATCATCCACCACCATTTTAGTTCAGGCGCAACTTCTAGACTCATTAGGCTATTTAGAAGCAGGACAGATGAAAAATGAGCAACGCCCTCGCTGGGAACCGAACCACGGACCTCTCGGTTACGCGTCGAGCTTGCTGACCACTACACCACAAAGGCCTGAGAAGAAGACGGAAGGAATGACTTATAAGTTAAATTAAAATTTAATACCGATGTGCCCTCAAATTTAAAATAACGATGAAAACACGTCATTTATTCAAAATGAAGAATAAATCGAAGAAAATGAACACGATTTTAAAATAGTGATAAAGCTAAAATGAACACTGGAGCCTTGGAAACAATTACGAAGCAGATAAAGAAACGAGAAGACTGCTATCCGTAAACTACTAGTATAATAATAACAATAATAATCACATCAAGAAATCGATTGCAAAATATCTAACTTCATTACTTGACCATCCTTACCCGTTTTTCACTATTATCTGAAATTAAAAATAAAATTTAATGAATGTATAATAGATATAATGTCTAGATATAACATCGAAGTGCTAAATAGCGGATTATCGCGCATTTCAAATAGTTGCCACAGAAACATAAGAAGGGTTAGAATACCCTTTTATTCATTTACTCATAGAAATAATAACAGATGGCGCCTTCTCGGGCGTTCAAGAAAGCCTCCCCAGGGGATTTTAAATCAGGATAAGAAATTAAGAAACTAATATAATACTAAATTAAATAGACTTAGTCGAAGTTACACATAGATACCTAACGTAGGTTGTGCTTAAATTAACCAACAGACACGTACATAATGAACGTGCGTAAATTAATGACCAACAGGCACATACAATACGGCCGAGGGTAGTAAATTCAAGAAGGGAGTAGCCAGAAGGCAAATATACGCCAGTAAGAACTCCTAAGCTCTTCCTCTCTCTCTCGAAATAAGTTGAATTTTCTTTAAATATTTCTTCTAACTCATTTGCATTCAACGCGATTCTAAAAACCCAGTCAGATAGGGAATTGTAAGTAGGAAACAAGAAATGAAAGGAAAAGGGTTTCAAAATTAAAAATAACTGTTATAAAACTAAAATACACCTTACAAATATTTAGTTAGATTGTATTTTTAGCCCATAGTCAATAAAGGTTTTAGTAGTATGTGAATTGGAAGCTTCTTCGCAAAGATCTTTTATCATATTTTTCATCATGGTAATACAGTTTCTTAATATTTTGATAATTTTCATTTTATACTTTTCACGTTCATAAACAAAATAAAGGAGCAAAAATAGTGTTACGGATTTTGTATTTATTTAGCTATTTTTATTAGAATTGTAATTAAATAATTTCATTTGCCCGTGCAGTGCTGCGCGCGACGAGTTTAAGACAAAGCTACACCGAAAAAATAAAAATACAGGTTAGGTTAGGTTATTCAATTATGGCAAAGCACACGAGGGCTATCTGCCTAAAGGGAGGGATCCTTCGTGGAGGACTTTCTAAGGGAAACTGGCTCGTATACACGATACACATGGGGAAAACCACGAAAACGCCCATGCAGCCAGCCCGTTCGCGGGATTCGAACCTCGGACCGAACTACCAGCGTTCAGCGTCTTTACCGCTCGGCCGCTGGTGGGCCTTAAAAATACAGGAATTGGCCATTTTACCTTTTAAATAAATAGATATATCATAATTGTACTGCTTTCCTACCGAGAAAATAGATTTTATCATAATGTTCTTGCGCTTGTTTGAAAAGCATATAAAAGCCGCATTAAAACATCTCAGCTTAGTTCGTTTAAGCGAACTCTTGTTTACTTAGTGCTGTTATTAATTGCAGCGATTCGCGGTGAAATCGGATTAGCTTTCTATGTATTTTGAATTCAGTTCTATTTAACGTTTTCAGTAGTTTTAAATATAACTACAGTGAGGTACTGTGATATTGCACGAGTATTTCTGAGAAATTCTGAGCATTTTCTTTTATTTCTTGGGATAAGAATAAATTTTATTCACTTTTTATCGACTTGTGCATTCAATTCAATACAATACGAACCCGTACGCACGCAACAAAAGAATCTTTTAAAAATGAAATTCTCTTTGATTTAACTTTTAAACTCCATTTAATAATAAAGATTTAGATTTAGAGTTTGACAATAATAAATAAAAAAAATTATTCAAAAATAAAAGCAAAATACTTGTACATTTTTTAATTCTTTCTAATTCATTTTCTTATTTTATGTGTATAACGTCAAACCCTTCGTTTAGGTGTTGCACGATCCTCTTACATTTTCCAACTACCAAAATTCTTTTTAACATTTCCGAGTTAGCGCCCAAGAAAATAACAGTCGCATGTGTTGAAATAACAACATACATATACTGTTAAAAATATATTATTATCCTTCCAAGAGTAACAGCTTAGCTCAAAGCGTAAATTTTTGGAGACTGTGTAAACTGAAAATGAGATGCTGAGTATTCGCAAAGAAAAGCATTTTACTTTTGTTCCTAAGCGTTTTTAATTAAATGTTCCTCTAGTCCTTCATATCCTTTCATCAGTTCTCAAGTTTTTCTTAAATTCCTTCCCTTGACTCACGTGTTTTATATTAACATATGTTTTATAAATTCCTTAACCTGTATTTCAAAGTAGTTTTATAGTTGCTTAACTGTTATTTAAGTTTTATAAACAACTCTGATATAAATAATTTTAGTAAATTATACTTGTTTATTTATTTAATCTTTAAACATTTCTCTTGTTGTGTAGCATCATCAACCTTTTATTATTTTACATGCATAGTTTGTAAAGTTTTATGTTAATTAACATAAACGTATTTTAGCTTTACTTTCTCTCATACTTTTACCAATTTCAATTAGAATAAGAATTAGTTAAAAATAAATTAGCAAAGCGTTTTTAAGTTTAATCAGGCAATGCTAAACGGCGTAAGCTGTCCGCTTAGCTTTTGAGCTAGTTGAATTTTACGTATCAGCTTGAGCTCCGGCTAGCCGCTTTTGCTTTGCGAAAACTTAGAACAGAACGAGGATTTAACAGGACATGTTGATTTTGTATTTCCTATTGAACTTAATTTACTCTGTATTACTCGCATGTAGCGCAGATCTGTTTCCATTGACAGTTTCATTTCGTACAACAGTCAGACCTTTACTTTTAGTTGAGATGCATTCAGTTAGAACTTAAGCGGTATGAGTCTGTAAGATTTTATAATCTGTAAGATCAGTTTAATATGTTTTGTATTTTAAAGTTATAGAATTACCGTATAGTCTTACTTTCAGACTTTAATACAGCCATCATTCACTTAATAACTCAAGGGCTTACATATATTTCTACTGCTATTATATCGTTTAAGTCCTGCTTCCTTTCTAAATTTTTACTAATGACTCTAAAATATACGTAATTGTTTCATCAATTTCTGCAGAATTTACTGTTTTCATTTCAAAAATAGCCTCGAAACAATTTTTATAGAGGGAATTTTAAGCGTTTTAAAGGCAAAAACTCTAGTATTGGGACTATGCTTTGATTAAAATGGACCTAATTTTATTAATAGAAACGTACAATCATAGATATAATCCAATTCTATATAAACCAATACCTAGCTTATGCTATGCGTAAAATTAAACAAACAAAAACAATCCCAAAATATTTAAAAACAGCATACCTTTATAATTCCCGATAAAAAATCTTCTGCGCTGGAGATAATTTTTTTCCGTACAGTTTTGTCATTGCCCGCTTTGAAATTGTTGAGTGTGTTAACAAAAAATTCGTAAAGTTTTACAAAATTTGAAAAAGATAATAAAACAAACTCAAAATTCGAAATACGAGTTTCCATGTACCCATGTTCGGGTGGAGGATTACGTTGTTCAAAATTTTATGGCTCTAGAAACCATTTTTTTTTCTTTTTTTTCAGAATGCGAGAGCATACCTATATTCATGCATATTCTCCTTTATTTAATTTCTTTTGAAATAATAATACAGGACGATAATATTCGGTTGCAATAGTTTCAAAAAGTGATGTCGGGCTTTTGCAGTGAATGACGCAAAAAAACCTCTTTCGAGACTAGTATATTAACAGCTATCTCCCCTTATGGCTAAAACGTTTTGTTACAAATTTTGGCTTCAGAAGTGGCATATTTATTTCTGTACGCAGAATTCATTTAGCATTTATTTTACTGTAAAATTCTTTCAAGTTTCTAAACGTTGCTGAGGTTAAGTAAATGGAAGATTCGTGCTAGTCTGATTTTTATTGGGTACCGTAAATAATGATATACTAGTCTCATGAGTTTATGATTACTAGATATGTGATTATCTACGACAATCCGCCACACTTAATCTTCAGCTGAAAACCCCAAAACCATCAGTGAGTATTCATTAAAGACATACTTCATGCATCATAAAAACAACTTTTTTCTTGATAGATACCTTACACGCTGTCTCAAGAACATGCTTTTTAGTAACAAAGGAATGGTTTATTATTATTCTTTTTTTCCTCTTCGCAGCGCGTCTCACGTAAGCAAGATAAATGAGCTTGCACTCTGGTCCAGTGAAGAAATAGAAGCAGAGTAAAGAGACATTTTGTTCGATCAATAACTAAATGGTCTTCCACATTTTAAACGACTTTGGAAATGGGTTTGGAAAGTGTAAGAGAAATATTCAGATTTTATTAGATTTATAGGCATTATGACTATGTGTTATTCTCATTCCTCTTAATATTAAAATTTTGATGAATATCAATAATTTGCTATTTTCCTTAGTTCAAAAAGGAAGAAAAGCAAGTTTATTCAGCCTAGTCATTGTTTTGGTAAGTACACACTTCCAGCACGAACATGTAAATTGCAAAAAAAAGTAACAAATACTGCTTTGATTGACACAAAATTCGGCAGGAAAGTAGCATATATATTTAAGCATAAAACAAAATCAAATATTATATACAGAAATGAAAACAATATTACATTTTTGCAAGTTATCAGATAATGACATACTGGTGACTTAAACGGAATTATGTATAAAGTAAAAATAAACAGCCTAAAATGAAAAATAAGGACATTAATAGGGTATGTGAACCCCCCTCATCTGTATACAAAGTTTACACCTTGCTTTCAATTAGGTGGTCAACCACCGCAGAATTACGTAATCGCCATTCTTCTTGTAGAGCAGTTTCCAGCTCAATAGGAGTGGATGGAGGTGGGAAATGTGAAGATACATCACTGCCAAGAGCATCCCAAAGATTTTAGATGGGATTAAGTTCGGGCGAATATGTTGGCCACGCCATACGCGCAATCCCTTCACTCTCCAGGTAGTCATCGACAATGTCAGCTCTATGGCGACGTACGTTATCGTCCATTAAAACAAAAGTGGGGCCAAGTGCTGCAGCGTACAATCTCACAATGGGTTCTAGGACTTCATCTAGGACAGCCGTCAAAGAACCCCGTTTAAAGATGTGCAGGTCGGTGCGATATTCTAATGAAATCCCTGCCCACATCATAATGCTTCTGCCTCGGAATGCGTTATGTTCGGTGATGTTTTGGGACTGATTGCGTGTTCGTTGTTCACGCCATATCCTTATACGCTTGTCATGTGGCTCCAGGGTAAATCTTGACTCATCAGTCAACATGACATTGCTTCAGTCAGACACTATCCAATTGACATATTCCCGGCACTACTGTAATCGTGCCCCTCTTGATTGGACGGATAGAGGAACACAAACTAGAGGTACCCGGGCGTACAGTCCACTCATATGTGATCTTCGGCGTACAGTAGCTGCAGTCATCGCTTTACCAATGTACGCTGTAACCATAGATGTCACACGTGAGGAGGTCGTTCTGCGATTTCGCTTGGCTACAATAGCAATATATCGATCTTCTGCGGGGGTTGTAACCTTTGGAGGACCGGCTACGGGCCTTCGGACAACTCTCTGTGTGGTTTGGAATTGTTTCCATAAGCGTGAAATTACCGAATTATGAATGCCGAAAAAAGGAGCAACATCTGTTATCGACTTTATTGCTTCAATCAATGCCCCACAGCACGCCAGCTCAGAAGCTTACATTCGTCTTCTGGAAGTCATAGAAAGACGTAGGTTTTGAAAACAGATTGTACGAATGTTTTAAACACCTTCTATCAGCACTTACAATCAACTTCTGTAACCCTTCATAAAGCTGGCTTCTTATAAGACAACATGTTTTGCATATTTCTGGACATGAAAGCGCGATTGGCTGTTACCTAACATATTTGTATGCTTTCTCTGCAGCAAATTATATCCACTTCAATTCTAATTTGCTTCCGGAAATTAGCATTTTTCTCTTCGTGCTTAACTTTTGGAAGTGACTGTATATTTAGTTTCACAGCTGCAAGCTTTATTTATATATTCTTACACAGAATTCTCCTGAATCTTTAATTTTTCTCCCCAAAACGAAGTAAATATCGAGAAAAAAATCAGTGGAAGTTAAACTGCTCGTAGCTAATATGCATCATTAACAGCAATATTATTTCAAACACTAAAAGGTGAAACTATATTTCTCTTATCAACACACAACATAATATTTGTAGCATTTAATAATATTTATTGCAAATATTTACTAACAAATATCGTATTTTTCTCCTTTCTTATAGTAATTTTATCACTTTAAAATATGAAGAGAAACATTACGCGGCGTATACTTTCTCTAAAGAGAAACCTAAACACCGCAATTATAATAGCGTTAATAGCGGCATAAATGCTAAGCACCTAAAAATGTCAAACTCTAGATATAGCGATTGTTAAATCAATGTCCTTTTGTTGTTTTGTTAAAAATAATGGCAACATTAATTTTGTCAAACGTGTTCCAGGCGACAAGCATTTTGCTGTAGGAAGAAACAGTCATAATGAGACATGAATTTTATATACAATACTGCAATATTTAATACTCCTTTCGCGTAATTGAAATTTGCATATTTCGTTTTGGTTATGATGAACTATTTTAACACATTATAAGGAGGACAGAGAAGTATAATATTAAAATTTCCTTCTCTAGAAATTCATATAACTAAACTAACATTATTCATAACTTACTATTCTGCTTATAGAATCATTTTTAGCCTAGGTGTGAACCTACAGCAAAGTCTGAATACATTAAATTAAACACATTGATGCAATTTCTGAAATGTATTTGTGTAAAGTAATTAGTGAGAAATAATATTTTGTATGTCAATATAAACTAATGTAAATAATATAAACTTTCATATTTTAATGCAAAGCGATGATTGATCTTACGCGAAATGTATCACGTATGGATTATTTATTACATTTGATAATATTAAAGTTTTGGGATAACTTTTTTCTGGGAACTGATTATGATATTTCTAAACCTAATAATAATGCAGTTTAATTAAAACAATTTACGAATTAAGTATGTAAATTGTTCTCACAGATTCTTCATTTCCGTTACTTTTAACCACATTAAACGAGAGTTCCGCTTGCTTGTTACATCATTCATATACGAAACATACGCTGCTTCTAAACGTATTCAAATTTGAAGGAGTATGTAATTAAGCAGGCTCGCCTTATTTCAATTCTGATCATTTAGGAAAGCCATAACCGTAACCGCATTAGCTTCAGGATGGTAATTCCAGGTGTCGCCAACTACCAACAAAGTTCTAAATTATAGCTTTCATATCCCGTAATTTAAGGCTGCCAAATTTGTTCGCATGTTCTTTTTAACAATTTATTATCCGTTTTCGATCACTGGGGGATTCTTTATGTTTTCTTAGTTACGTAAAGCGGTCGTTATTTTTTTTGTCGAGGTAAAGCAGCAACAAAAATGAATAATTACAAGTATTTAAAAATAAATCTTCTTTTGAACGTTATTGAGGTATTTTAAAGAACATTGTAAAAATATAAAAAATAAAGAAATGTTAATTATCGATCAAAATAGGAAGTTTGAATGAACCTTCTACATATAAAGAACAATAGAATGAAATTAATCAATTTAAGGAAGGCTGAAGATCATTGTCTGTAGTGATACAAATTACTGACATTAAAAATTCTTCCTGCACTCAAGAACAGCATCTTTAATAAATTGATTCGAATGTCGCAACAAGTTCTAGAAAGTGTTTAAGAAAATCTATGGGTTTACAAAGATCTTAATAATGAACTGACACCGTATTAAACCGCATTTTAAACACACTATATAGCAATTTCACCATAAAAATATTCATTATTAAGGTACATGTTAATTATTAATTATTAAGTGAAGCTCCATTCACCTTAATACATGATAAATATACTAAAATCACTCACAGAGCAAAGTCTTAAGCAATTTATTCCAAACAAGGAGCTAGGCTTCAACAAGCTTCCAGAATGTCACCAAATCAGTGAAAAATAACAAAATCTAAAAGCCTTCAGATTTTACATTACGCCCAAAGGAATTTTTTTACCGTTTTGTGGGTTACCTTTATTTATTAAATATCAGGTTCTTCGCATTTAAAAAGTAAAATTCAATTCAACAGCAATATCTCAAAATAATTTTAAAATGAGCGTGTCTTTGAATTGAATCTTGAATCTATTTTAAAATAAGCTATTTTAAAATGAGAATTTCTGATACACAGTCTCGCGGGCTGGAGACATTTTTTTTTCGTACAGTACTGCCATTGCTCGCTTTGAAATCGTTGAGTTTGTTAATCAAAAGTTCGTTCAATTATGTAAAAGAGATAATATAATCGAAATTCCAAATTCGGGCTTTTAGGTGCCAATGATTGGGTGGAAACATACGTTATTCAAAATTTGATGGCTCTAGGTACCACTGTTTTATCACAATGCGAGAAACATGCATACATTTATGAAGATTCTTCGTTATTTAATTTCTTTAAATATAATAATGGGCGATAATATTTGGTGGTAACAATTTGAAAAGGGAACTGACATTTATAGTGAACCAACGCAAAATGCCAAAAAGGAATTAACAGTCCATCAGGGCAAATTGCCCCTTTGGACGAATAACAAAATGTTGTTGAAACACTTGAAAGGGATTTTCGTCTCATATCATCGGTTTTAACCAAGCTATCTTTATAGCTAAAATGTCGATCGACTAAGAATTAAAGGTTCTATAACGTAATATACGAAACATTGCTTAAGTATGCAATCAAAGGCCATTAATTCAGTTCTGATTAAAAGTAAGCCATACAGTTATTGCAAAGCGTACTTTAATTGAATAATTGAAAGCATAAATAACACTAAGAAAGTTACACCAAAAAGTACGATCAAATAAATACACGTATTTACAATAATACGCTCTTTACACGAATACTTGTCAGTTAAGCATGTTTCATGAATCTTAACTGCCATTAAATTATCACTCCTACCAAAAACACGAAGCGCCACGACGTTTTAAGTCTTCCTAACACATTTAAAGCAGCAGCAGACCGTTTTGCTTTAATATTAAAATAGTTTTCTTTTCATATTTACTATGAACATTTTTTCTGTGTATGCTATATAGGTTCAAATTTAAATATGATCACGTAGATGCCCACACTGTTACCGAATAGGAAAGTTTAAAGAACAAACTTTCAAAGCAACTCATAACTTTGTAATGAACAGTATTTAATATTCATTTTCTATTGCCTAAAGTTTGGTAAATCGCTATGAATATTATGACAGGTTTATTGTAGCCATTTCGCCTTCTCATCTTTTTTATTGAAGCAGTCAGTAAAATCTCCCCATTTGATGTCCCGGTTACGAACAGCAATCAGCAAGCATATCATAGCTTTCTTGAATTTAACATTGCATTTTCACCCGAAGACTACCGAAATAGGCCTATTTCGAAACTGCCATTCCTTTAAGCATGTTCCAGAATATAGATTGAGGGAAAATACATTTTTTTCATTGCTGCGAAAACTGTGTTTTGCTATATTATAGTTTAGGTTATTTTGAAATGCAGTAACTTTTCTAACGTTTAGAATTTGAAATACAAATATATTGTTACGGATTTCATATTTATTTAGATATTTATTTACACTTGTAATTAAAATTTCTTTATTTTCCCGTGTAACGCAGACGATTTTGAAGAGAAAGCTACGTCGGAAAAGTTAAAATAAAAGAGAGTGTAAATATAATATTTAATAAATAAATATCTCGTAATTGCTGTTGCCATCCATAAAAATCGAGAAAAATCGAGAAAATAGGTTTAACTAGAATATTCTAGTGAATAATTAATTAAAAAGCTTATAAAAGCCAAATTAAACACCTCAGCTCAGTTGTAGCTGTTTTAAGCGTACTGCTGTTTACCTAATGCTGTTATTGATTGTAGCGAATTCGCTGTGTGACTTGAGTTCTGTTTAACGTTTGAGATATTGTGATATTGTACGAATATCTCTGAGGAAATATTTCAATGTTTTGTTTTATTTCTTGTGAAAAGGATAAATTTTATTAACTCTTTAACGTCTTGTGCATTCAATCCATTATGAAACCGTACGCACGCAACAATTTTTGGTGTCAGGAGTGGGCTTTGAATGCCATTCACTACAACAATGGAAGAACGATTAAGGCAATTTATGACAGCTTTTGCTGCATTTAAAGAAGAGATTAAAGCTTGTCAAGATTCCGTTAAAGAGGAGATAAAAGCTGTTCAAAAAAAGATGGAAGCTGGTCAAGAAAAGATGGAAGCTGGTCAAGTTTTCGTTAAAGAAGAGATTAGATCCGTTCAGGAAAAGATGAAAGCTGGTCAAATTTCCGTTCAAGAAAAGATGGAAGAATATGTTAAGGAAGAAATGAAGGCTGTTCAACCAAGATTGAAGCAGCTCAAGGGGATATGAAAAGAGAAATTACCTGCGTAAGAGAAAATATAATCGAGGCTATGCAAGGCAGAATTGACGCTGTTGAAAATAAAGTTGAACACATTGAAAAAATATTTTCTTCTGCAAAAGAACGAATAGAAGAAAGAGTTGATTCTGTAAAAGAACAAATAGAAGGAAACGTTTCTGCTGTGGAGCAACGAATCGAATGAAAGCTCTCTGTCGCAAAACATGAAATCGAACAAAAAATTGATGACAAGGTTTCTGAAGTTACGAAAGAAATTGATACTTTCGCAACTTTTCGTAGCGGATAGAATTTCGTAGCGACGGCGAGAAGCAATTCGGATAGTCTTAAATTTCTACCTATACCTGCTCATCCCTCTCTGAAGCTATAAACATATGATGGAAAGACCTCTTGGCAAGTTTATAAGACGCAATTTTCAATAGTGGCGGATGCGAAAGGATGGGATTCCCAAGCTCAGGCCTGTCATCTCCCCGCTTCTCTGAGAGCAGATACGAGATGAGCAACAGCGCGATTCTTCTTTACACGAAACATTTCGGGATACTTTCGATTCCCCCCCCCCGCTACTCAAAAACTATTAGGCCTTCAAACTTGCAATTTTCTGTGTGTAGGGCTTCATGAAAACCTAGAATCCCGAATTTCATTAATCTACCTCATATAGTAATTGAATTATTAAGGTCTGAAAAGTGCAATTATTATCACTCACTGACTGACTCATTCATTAGAAAAGTCATCATTCTAAATGACTTAGATACTTGAAATTTGGCATCAAGGTAGATCATTAGGCACATACAAAAGACAAAATCTAAAACTTCAAAAAATTATATTATTGTCGAAGTTAAACCAAAATACACTCAATAACAAACAAAATTCGACACACCAAGAAAGAATCATACGATTGCTTTGAAATTTCGTACGCATAAATGTTTTTACCAAATAAGTAAATGATTAAAATCTGGTGTCCAATGAATGAAGAGTGCGATCTACAGCGCATCGGAACTGCGCATAAGGAGCTGTTCCTGAACTGTTAGAAATTTTTGTTGCACTGCTATTTAGGATACCTTTCAACGACTGAAAAATGTCTCGCCGCAGGATTTGAGCTCATTACGAGCAACAGTTTGAAAGAGGTCGTATCATTGGACTGAAAGAGGCAGGTTGGGCAAATCGGAGAATCGCTCGTCATATGAGCTGAAGCAATACAGAGATTACAAGATACTGGCAAGAATGGGTGGACAATAGCAGATTTCAGCGTCATGATAGTAGCGGTCGACCTAAGGCCACAGCAGGTCATATGGACAGAGTGATTGTCATATCAGATGTCACAGAGCCTGATTCATCGCTATCAACCATCAGACGTGAGACGGCTGTTAGAAAGAAAACTACGCTCGTACTGACAGTTATGCCACCTGCAACTCACGCATGCACACTGTCGAGCCAGATTACAGTGATGCTTGGCTCGATCAGGTTGGAATGATGCTGGCTGGGAACGTATGGTCTTTAACGAGGAAACCTGCTGCCAACTGTGTCGTGACGATTATCGAAGACGTGTCTGGAGACCCCAGAATAGAGTGTCAATACTGCTTTCACTATTGAACGCAACACAGGCCCTTAACCAGGAGTTCTTGTCTGGGGTGCCATTTCCCTTGATAGCCGAATCCCTTTGGTCGTCATTTGAGTCCCACTTACAGCACAGCGGTACGTCAATTACATTCTGAGACCTGTTTTGCTACCGTTCCTTTTGCAGTACCCTGGCCTTATGTATCAGCAAGATGATGCCAGACTATGCTATGAACTGTCTTACAGCTTTGCACTTCCTTGACCAGCCAGATCTCTCTCCCATCGAGCATGTCCGGGATATAATGGGAAGACGACTGCATCTACCAGCGAACAAATGGAACACGTTTGGCAAGAAATACTGCAGGAGACCATATAGAGCTTTATCAGTCTATGGCATGCCATGTGGTAACTTGCATCCAGGCTAGAGGTGGATCAACATCTTACTGAGCTTACTTTGTAACTATGTAACTCTGAAATAAATCATTAAATTGTTCTGAGATTTTAATAATATTCCATTTTGTACACAAGCTTCCTATCCACCAATTTTTGTCTCCATCGGACAACTCCTTTTTGGTGCGTCGGTTTTTTTTTTTTTTTTTTTTTTTTTTTTTTTTTTTTTTTTTTTTTTTTTTTTTTTTTTTTTTTTTTTTTTTTTTTTTTTTTTTTTGTTATAGAGTGCAATACTCACAACATCACCAATAGATGGCGCCTACGCCACTAAGATACTAATCAACTTTCCCGAAAGTGAAGAGTAAAAAACTATTTTTAATAGATGAAATGATAGGTAGAGAGAAGGGCAAACTCTTTTTTTTTCCTCCATTTCGGTAGGGGATTCGGGCCTAACTACACGGGTATTGCGAAAAGAATGTAAACAGCTTTCAACGACACGAATCTAATTTTGAAATAGCAGAGAATGTCCTGCCGAATCTGGAAAGCATTGGACCCCCCAGACGAACCAAAGACATATGAACTGTCCAGAATGACAAATGAGTGTGAAGAGCCTGCCTCGGACACTAATTCTTCGACTGAATCTTACTTATTCGTTACCTTTCTTTCGCCTGTTTTTTTTTTTATTTTCGTAGATAATGAGGTTTTACACCAGCAGCTGGACAGGAAGGAAGATGGTGTTCTCCTCTGATAAATTGTAACTTGGAACTTTTTGCTCCAAATTTAACTTTTAATGCTATAAAATATATTATGTAAGTTCATATACCAAAGCTATTTTAGGGAAGCTATTTTGTTAAATTTGTTTTAAGTAATATTCGTCATTAATTAACTCTATAGTCTTAAATGCTTAAAACCTGTACCTGTAAAGTTTCGATTTGCAAAATTTATATCTACTATACAGAAAATAATCAGCTGAAATATTTAATAATAGTATAATATTACACAGATATTAATTATAATTAAAATGCAGAATATATATTAATATATAGAATTATATATACAACATATGTTGCGAATTACATATAGAATAATTTTTTTTCTAAAAAATCATCTAAATAGGTTGTTGTTAAACCCCAACACGTTTATACCTTTTAAGTTCTGTGGTTTTATTCCGTCGGCATCTTTTAGAATATAAAATATTTCGAAACTTTCGTAAGATGTATTATTTTATACATTTCAATAAAATGAAAGTCAGGTCACGTTTCTATAAAGAACAAAAAAATTGTCATAAAATACGCCAAGTAAAATTGCTTTTCACATAACCCATAAAAATATTTCAAATTAGAAAAGTAATTTTCAGTGTCCTATAGAAAGATAACTTTACAAAGTGAAATTAAGTTTTCTGTCAAAAATGAATTTTCGGATGTAACTAAAGTGGACTCAGATTTTTGACTTGAAATTTTAATTTATATTTTCAAGGTATAAAGATGATATGAAATACATTTTCTGAATATTTTCCATTATCCTTTTTGAATAAAAGTTCCTTTGAAATTCTAATAAATTGCATTTTATATTATTTTAAATAACAGAAAAACATTGAATTCCATATATTTAAATATGAGCATACTGCAATGCTCATATTTTTCATTTTAAATGGATTGCTGCAATCAGTCCATTAATTCCTGGAATCTTTCGTATTATAATAAATTAAAAGTGAAGTTTGCCATAGCAAAAAGATTAATTTCAAGTTAGAGGTGACCATCGCATTAACATACGTCGTATTAGAAAAGTGTCCAGACAATTTTGCAAAGCTTACAAGGTATTTCTCCAGCCTTCTTCGCGTGTCTTCGGGGTAGGATGGTCAGCACGCTCAACGCGTAACTGAGCAGTCTGTGGTTCGATTCCCGGCGAAGGCGTTGCTCATATTTTATCCCTGCTGCTTCCGAAATAACCTAATGACTCTACAAGCTTCAAAAAAATTTCTCCCACCTTCTTCGCATGCCTTCGGGGTGTAGTGGTCAGCATGCTCGACGCGTAACCGACAGGTCCGTAGTTCGATTCCCGGCAAAGGCGTTGCTTATTTTTTCTCCCTCCTGCTTTCGAAATAACCTAATGACTCTACAAGCTTCAAAGAAACAATTCTAGTTTTCTCTATGTTTTCCATTTCAGAAACTAAAGAATTTGAAGGTTTAGTGCTAACTCACAGTTAAGCGTGAGTTCAAAGCTAAATATTCTTCACAAATTGCTAGATGTGTTTAACGACTTAACCAGCCCATTATGCATAAATTCAAATAACTTTGACTAATTAGAATCATATTAGCTAAACAGTTTCGAGATCTTGACTTTTGATTGCTGTAATTATCATCGCATTTTGATTGGATGGAGATGATCCCAAGTCTAACAGAAATTTTCATATCATTTCGTTAGTTCCAGTACCACGCACTCGCCATCAACGCACTTAGGCAAATGTTTTTTTTTTTTTTCTTATACCGTGCTCCACCCTTAGGCACTATACGGAAAGGGAGGGATGCCCCGTGGAGGTTTTTTGAAGGAAAACTGGCTCATATCCACGCTACACTTGGGGAAAACCACGAAAACGCCCATGCAGCCAGCCCGTTCCGCGGGACTCGAACCCCGGACCCAACTACCAGTGTTCAGCGGCTTTAACCGCTCGGCCGTTGGTGGGCTTAGGCAAGTGTTGTCATCATAATTGTCATGGTTTTATAATAATGGAAAAGCTATTAATGACAATGCAAGCGCCAAGTTTTCAATATTAAGACTTTACTAATGTAGAGTCGTTGGGTTTTTCTTTATTTTTTCTAAAGCAGGAAACATGAAAAATGTGCATCGAAACCGAAACTTCTCGAATACACTTCGAGTGGGCTTCACGTTACACTACAAAGCCATGTGGAAAGGAGGGAGAAAATACCTTACATACTCCCTCTTTCAAAGGGCGACTAAGGATTAGGGAACCCATCATATCTAATCATCGTATGGAAGATGCAAATTAATTAACGAATCATAAAGAAGATGCACTGATGATGATTTGATTAATTTCTGAAATAAAATGGCAGAAACTTTCTTTAATAACATCCCTAATGTCCAAAATACCACAATTCGGAGAGCTAATTTTTTAAAAACTGTTCGTGCGATTTTTACAATATATGGTAGTTTGGCATAATTTAAGTTGTAAAATCGAAATATGGAAAAAAATTGGCATGTCATTTCAGAGAAAGTTTAATTTTGTGTCAAAATACCTATATTAGAACAACGCTATATATAAATTTAATATATATCCTAAATCACGCTTTCGAGACATAAAAAATGCAATTTAAATTCTGTCTATCGGTCCAGTAGAAGGGGAAATATAAAACTGTTCCATTCTTTTTTCTCGCAGTGTACAAAATTCGTAACATTATGTACACTCATAAAAAGCTGGCATGGTATAGCTTCTAATAAGCGTTACTAAAAAATTTCTCACAGAATCACTCACTATTTTAAATTAACGAGATGCAAATAAGTGAGTATAATGCATTACATGTTTTTAATTAACAGACCTATAACAATATATTTTTACTCTTAAAAGAGTAAATTAATTTCCATAGATTATTTTTTTTATTTTAATTTCTTTTGACACCTTTGCTTATAAAATTACATGAGGCTCACATTGAGTCCTCAGGTACCTTATTTCCTTATTGATATTACAAATGCAGTAACTGAATATACGGAACGAAAGCACTAATTGAATCATCAGTGACAACGCTTTCGTTCGTTGTCAACGTCAACGTAATCATATTTCCTCAAACGAGAAAAATGTTCACAGCGGCTGAACTGGAAGATGATGAATTAGCCTCACTTCCGCATGAACTAAACTCTACAGGTATTTGATCTTAACAACTTTAAATGCCATAACTACTGGCGTCTTGTAGTTTTCTCACCACAATTATTAAATAAAGAGTTATTTATTACGAAATACTTTCTTTTTTTTTATTTGAAAAAATGTTTTAGAACTGGCAACAAATAATTTTCAAAGGAACACAAAAAGCAAGCTGCATAAACTGTCTGGCTAAGAGCATTCTAAGAAAAATAACGATAAAATTAGTTTAGCTTAGGTTATTTCAATTCAGCAATACACGACTGGATTACTTTCCTGAAGCGGAGATGTTTTCGTGGAGGACCTTCTAAAGGGAACTGATTTATGTGCACATTACGTTTCAGATAACCACGAAAATACGCATGGGGTCAGTCCGTTTGCCGAGGTCCAAGCTCCGCCCAACCTGCCAGTGTTAAACGGTATCAACCTCAAATAGTGGTTGGTCTCTTTGACAATAATAGTACCTGGAAATTTAATAAAAAAAGTGTATAGAATAAGAAGTGATATAAAATTGTAGAAGACTCAGCATGTAGGAAATGTTAAAATATTGGAAACTTGCACAGAACAAAGCTATATATACTATTAAAGTTCTTTGTTGTTTCACATTGCTTTCGCAGATATCTTTGCTGTCTTCTAATATCTTATTTTATAGGGTTGTAAGGTTCTACTGTCTTTCTGTTGTATAGAATTAAACTACAGGGCTCATACAATCCTGTATCCTACAGCGCGTAGATGAGTCTAGTGGCAGCAAGGTCATAGCTATAAAGCCACGTCTAACCAGCAATAACTGCTAAGCGGTAAGCACGCACAGAGATTTCCCAGACTCTCTCTAACTTTCCTTACTGGAACGTCGATATTTAAACTTTAGAATTTACATTTCTTACGCGGCTACCAAATTTAAATATTCTGGCACTGACAATCAGGGGAATGAAGGCTTATAGGAAAGTAACTTAAAATTAAATTTAACTGGTTATTTAAAATAAATATAAATCCGTGCAGAGTAGTCATGAAAATCTTGAGATTTTAAGACTGAAACCGATGCATTTAGGTATAGCAATATATAAATTTATTTATTTTATAAAATAACAGAACGTCACTGACAGCTACAGCCTTACACAAATGACGGAGAACGTCTGATTTATATTTTTCAATTTCTTTTTCAGGAAATAATAGAAACATAGCACACATATAATAAATGGCGCTATATTTCCTGTTTTTGTGTGAAATAAATAAATATTTGAATTTAGAATTCATCATCGGAATTTCAATCATATTAAAATCGCCACATTCTTTTGACTAATCCTATACGACATGTTTTTACGTTGCTCTCTTTATGCACACAAAGCTTATTTTTCATTATAGTCATCATCATATAATGTTCCTCAGCACTTTGTCTATGTTAAAATGTAGATGAACCTAAAGAACTGTGTAGCGACATATCACTAAGTTTGAGAGAAGTGTTAAAATAAACACCCTTTTATTCACGAAATATAAAACTAATCTAGAATGGATTCAGAAGACATTTTTTCGTGGCCACTATACTTACGTGGGTACGAATGTATGTATAACTCAAATACGAGTAGCCCCAGAACGCTAAACGTTTGTATATAGGACTGCAGTAGCATGTAGTTGTGCACCGCTCGTTTTGGTTGCAATCGACCCCACCAAATGTATATAAATATGTATATTACTCTGCTCACTGAGCTCAGTTTTTTATTCTTATATGTCAGCTAAATTGTACATATTTTGCTTCAAACATAATTTAATTATGTTGTTCTTATCTTCTGGTTAAGGTTTTTAGGTAAAGAAATAATAACAGTGGTCCCTCTCAGACTTAATGGAAAGCCTCCACTCGACTTTTAAATCAGGATAAGAAAATAAGAAACTATTCTAATACTAAACTAAACAGACTTAGTCGAAGCTAGACGAAAATACCTAACGTAGTGTGTCCTTAAATTAACCTAGCCGTTTGCTATCAACAGGTACGTACAATACGGCCGAGCGTAGATTTAAGTACGAAATAGCAGATGGCAAATACGCGCCACTAAGGACTCCTCAGCTCTTTCTCTCGAAGTAAGTTGAAACTTCCTTAAATACGCCTTCTACCTCATTTGCATAAAACGCAAAACTATCGTTAATCACTTGTTGTAGCAGTAGCTTCTATTTCTTTAGTAATACATGTCGAAGCTCGTACAATAGGCGCCTGACAGCAGATCGTAACCTGCTATCCGTTGCTCCAACATGTCCAACACATGCCCTATGAGATTCCAGTGATCTAGCAGGCGACGGCAGATGTGGAATGGTTTCACTCTCCATATAACTCTGCATAACTCGGGCTGTATGCGAGCGGGCGTTGTCGTCCATATATATCGTGTGGATACCCATTGCAGTGATAAAAGGACGCACCAGAGGATGTAGCATTTAATTGCGATATAGGACAGCTATGGCGGAAGCACCAGAAATCACGTAAAGTTCAGTGCTGAAGTTCTTTGCCATGCCAGCCCACACAAGTAAGCCTCTTCTTCTGTAATGGCTTCTTTCAACGGTATTTGGGGTCTCTGGTTCTCGCCATATCATTGTCCCGTTTCAATCTCATGGGAGTCGTTTCACAGTTTGGCGGGAAATGGGCCGTCCTGCAATAGCAAAGTGCAACGCCACTGTCTTCCTGTAACTGACCTTTGGCGTCTTGCACATAGCAGCAGAAAGCGCCGGTCTATCGTTGTGGTATCCACCGGCGTCAAGATTCACGTCTTGCACAGGGGTTTTGATCCCTTTGGTAACGATTTTACAAGTACCATTTGACAGTACCATGCACACTCAGCTTCACAATTAGCGGATTATATTGCACCAGCTTGGATCCTGCAACGCATTTCATCGTTCAAATGGTGTCTTCGACTCATGCGTTCCGCTTTAGCTATCTCAAATAACACGAAACTATTCCTGCTTACGAACTGACGCATAGGCACGGCATGCAGTTCTTAAGGCGTTGTGGTGTGCTGCGGAATCGCATTTATGCTAATCTTAATTGCCTCCTTGCATTCGGCGATGCAATCTCTTCCTCACATGTAAATTGTATGTTTTAATTCATCTATTTGCATGCTTACCTTTTCTTTTAGCGTTTGTCGCTTATTTTTAGAGCCCGAGTGTAGTTGGATGATCACAGATTCATTTTGGAGAAACTAATTGAAAATTGCATATATTAGGTTATTTGAATACTGCAGAGCTAATAATGATACCTGATTTAAGAGAGATTAATGAGGCTTCTATCTTAGTTAAGACTATGTGAGAGAAACTTGTTGGTATAAGTTGGAAAAACTAAAAAATACGAGTACGCATCGAAATAGCAATATTCAATTACCTTAACCATTCGGCCACTAGTAAAGAGAACTGAGTAGAAATCAAGCACGTTGTAAGGATTATTTTAATTTTCCAATAGTTATTTTTAATTTTGAAAACCTTTCTTTTACATTCTTTTTCTCATCTACAGTCCTCTCCCAGAATACGTTTTCAGTATCGCGATACATGTAAATGAGGTATAAAAGTATTTAAAGGAATTTTCCTTACTTCAGAAGAAGAGCTTAGAGGAGTTCTTAGCGGCGCATGTTTGCCATCAGGCTGCTTCGTTGCTAAAGCTAACTACGCTCTGACGTATTTAACGTGCCTGTTGCTATTCGCCAGTTAGTTTAATAAAAGGCCAACTAGGTTAGATAATTTTGTACAGCTTCGTCTAAGTTCGGTTTAGTTTAGCATTACATTAGTTTCTTATTTTCTTATCTTGATTTAACACCCAAGCGGAGGCTTTTCTGTAAGCCCGGGGAAGGGGCCATCTGTACTTTTAGTTTGAGATAACAAAGGGTGAGTTTAATTCTTCTCAATACTTTGTTGTTTACACACTTGAAATCAGCGGTAAGTCGCTATATAGTTCAGATAGGATTCTACTAAGTTTAGCATACATAAAGTTGTTAGAAACATCACAACTTTAACAGGAAAATTATCAGTTATGCCTTAGTTATGACGTAGTTATAATAGAATTAAAATTTAGCTGTATAGATAATTAGTACTTATGTAGACAGTAGTAAAGATCGTTACATTACTTTATTAATTCTCGATACTTAAATACTCTTACGCTGTTTGCTTTTTATGAGTCATTCCAAATTCTTTTTTAATCCCCCCACCACCAAGGCGGGAGAAATACCTTATATACTCCCCCTTTTGGAGGTAGACAGAGGATTAAGGGACTCATTCGCCAAATCCTGGTGGTGGAGAATCATCATCCACCACCTTTTTTAGTTCGGTTGCCACTGTAGAGACATTCGGATTTTTTCGATACAGGAGATGTGAAAAATGAGCAATGCCCTCGCCGGGACTCGAACCACGTACGTTTTGAATACGTGCCGAGTGTGCAACACGAAGGCACGCTAAGAAGTACACTAATTTTGAGAAATAGGCCAAACACCTGGAAATTTACTATAAATAGAAAATACTTTTAAATAAAGGCCTTCAAGCTATAACTCAAAACATAGCAATATCATTTATCAATTGCAAAACTGCTTATAAAGTATCTTCTCTCTCTTCTTTCGCCATGTCCTCTTCGTATAACTGGAAGCACATTTAACACGTACTCAGGAAGTCCGGAGTTCAAATCTCGGCTAGGTTATTGGACATTTTTCAAGTCTCTAGCATTAAATTACATAATGATTCTACATACTATTGGTCGAAATGTCATCATAATACAACACAAAACTTTAATTCAGTATATTTTCAAACAACTTGTGTAAAAATACTTTAAAAAATTGGCATTGATCTGTAACATTACGTAGTGCACGCATTAAATCAATGCTTTAATAAATTGCTGTATAAGTAAACATAATCTTTAATACTTCTATATTTGAAGTAATGAAAACAACACGAAAATTCGTATTTAGTTTGTATTAATGTAATCTCTGTTTAAAGTAAAGCGAAATATTCGATTTGTTTGCTTCTTTTATAATGAATTTAAACATTTCATCATAATTTCCATTACTTAAGACAATTAATTTTTTTGGAAATTTTACTCCAGTAATTTTTTAATCAAATATATTAACTAATTCATACGAAACAAAATACTTGAAAAATTTTTAAAACTACTTTGGAAAATTTGAATTATTTTTATCCAATACAAAGGAACTTCTTATTGATCCTTTTAAACTCTTAAACTGTGTTAATTAAAATGCTTTTACTTTTTTATTAAATCTACTATTTAAGTGCTCTAATTTTTTACTTTTCTTTCGCTTCAGTAAATTAATTTTTTGAAGTGTTCTTCTAACTTAAATTACAGTTCTCTTAACCTCCTGTAAGCAACCACACCGAGACCTTTTTTGGTGCTGAAAATAGATGATGTTAACCGAAATTAAATTAACTGCTTAAAAGAAACGCAATTTTTGCAATCTGTCTTTCCGTACATTCACAAAGTGTGACGAAGAAAATTGTTAACAATTTCAGTTTTAATCTTCTGCTTTCCTAAGAGCAATTTATTTCGAGGAAATGGAAAAGAAACGTACACCTCTCTAAAGCTTTCAAGACTAGAGAAGGATAGCAGAAAAGAACTGACGTAAATTTAAGTAGAAGCTGTTATTCTGATGGTAGCTTGAATGATTTAATGAAAAAAAAAAGCTTACCAGTCAGAAAAGAATTTAATGCAAAGAAACAGGAGTTTATTTATATGAATAAAACGATCAGAAAAATCTAAGCAATCTATAGATATATAAAAGGCAGGGTATGTCTGTCTGTCTGTGTATACTTTTCGTCCGTGCTGCGCGTAAGCTAATACACACAGAGTTACGAAATTTGGTACATTGGGGGCACCTACACAAAAGCCAGTGTACCTCGAAGAGATTTTTTCAAACGTCTGTAGAGACATTAGGGTATTTTGGAATCATCAGACATAAAAAATGAGCCTTCGCCGGAAATCGAACCACGGACCTCTCGGTTTTGGGGACCCAAACTTCAAATCCTGGTGGTGGAGAATCATCATCCACTACCTTTTTAGTTCGGGCGCCAGTGTAGAGACATTAGGTATTTTTGGTGCAGGAGTGATGAAAAATGAGCAACGCCTTCGCCGGGAATCGAACCACGGACATCTCGGTTATGCGTCGAGCATGCAGACCACTACACCAAGAAGGCATGCGAAGAAGGCAGGAGAAATACCTTATATACTCCCCCTTTTAAAGGGCGACTGGGGTTTTGGGGACCCAATCGCCCAATCCCAGTGATGGAGAATCATCATCCACCAACTTTTTAGTTCGGGCTCCAGTGTAGAGGCATTAGGTTATTTCGAAGCAGGAGACATGAAAAATGAGCCACGCCTTCGCCGAGAATCGAACCACGGACCTCTCGGTTACGCGTCGAGCATGCAGACCACTACACCACGAAGCATGCGAAGAAGGCTGGAGAAATAAATACCTTATAAGTCAAGCGAGATTTTTCTATTTCATGTTTTTTGATGAAATCGCAACGGCTACAATGGCACGCAGCCATTGTTGCTGATGCATCACTGTTGCCATTTTTAATGATATCAGCATTGTTGCCACTCGGAAAAATGAGAGCTATAATTCTGTGCAGTTTTTAAATTTGATATTTGTCTTGGATATTGGACATTTGTCCCCAGATGTACTTGGATCTGATGTTTGTCGAGAGGATTCTACGGTACATTTAAAAGCCAGACGAAGGCTGGTTACATGGAGGCCAGGGGAAGATTGTTAATTTATTTAAGACAACGGGAATTTGGTTAATTTATTCATTAGGTTAACTAATATTCGTATTTAGGGGTATTTTTTATATATAATACATTTTTATTGATTTTTTAAATAGAGACTAGTTACTGATAAATGGTTGCTTAGGTGGAGAACGATTCCCTTCTTTTCTGATTTCATTGCTTCATGATAATTGCAGTGATTTACTTTTTGCATTGCAAAATTATGAGTATACAAACACCTGCTTTGGGCCAGTAAATCTAAAGAGATGTAAAGTTAAAACTCGAGGCAAGGCAAAATTAATAACAAGTGTAGGTATTCAACATCATTTAAAAATAAATAAAAATTTTAATAATTTAAAAAATATGAAAGTTTTCAGATTTTACATTATCCCCAAAACGAAACCGCGTTTTTTGACGTTTCGTCTGTCACCTTTACTTATTAAGTATCAAGTTCTTCGCCCTTAAACCAAACAAAATTCAGTTCAACAGCAATATCACAAAATGTTTAAAAACAGCTTATCATTAGAATTTCCGATAGACAGTCTCGCCCGCTGGAAATTAAAATGCTGTTTTTCCGTACTGTGCTGCCATTGCTCCCTTTGAAATCGTCGAGTTTGTTAATCAAAAATTCTTTAAAGTATATAAAAAAGATAATAAATTCGAAATTCAAAAATCGGGCTTTCAGATGCCAATGTTTGGGTAAAGGATTATGTTATCCAAAATTTGATGGCTTTAGATACCATCATTTTTCACAATGCGAGCATTCATGCAGATATAAGAATAAAATTATAAAATAAATCTGAAAGTTTTTAGATTTTAAGGCCAAGGGAGTTTTTTAACGTTTTTGTGTCGTCTTTATTTATTAAATATCATGATCTTCGCACTTAATCCATAAAATGGTTGAGTGGTTGAAGTGGTTGAAAGGAGCATATCTTTAGAATTTCCGATACACAGTCTCGCGCGCTGGAGATTTTTTTTTACAGCGTTACCATTGCTCGCTTTACCGTTGCTCTTTTTGCCATTCTAATCACGACTGGCTCCAAATCAAATCCACAAAGCATTTAGAAAAAAATTTAAAGAATATCAAAACAAAGTCATCTCAGGGATGCGAAAAGAACTAACCTAAATCGTAACCTGGATTACGTTGCGGAAATTTTTAACAAAGCGCTTACAGTCTTTGGGGACGGATGCATCTCGACGAAACAGATTACTGCAGCTTTACAGCTTGTCCTAGTAGCTTCCCCATATCGAAATTTTCAAGGTGTCCTAAATAAGAATATTTATTAGAAAAGAAACTATGATATAATATGTCTAAAAATGCGAAATCCTTATTGATCACAGATCGGAGGCAAATATACGACACTCTTTTAAGTGTTATTCAAAGTCGAAATGGTGGTCTTTATTTCTTTGATGCCCCCTGAGAATCTGAGAAAATTCTTGCTAAATATTCTGCTTTCAAGCGATTCGCCTAAAAGGGGAAAAGGGCCTTCTCTATGGCATCTTCGGGGATCGCATCGACGCTGTTCATTGCCAGTAGAACAGCGCATTCAAATTTAAAACTTCTGCTTAATCGTGGATTTCTAGAATGGACCATTTGCAACATAACCAAAGGATCAGATCAAACAGAAGTATTCAAACTGTGCAAACTTATAGTTTGGAATGAATGCGCTCTGATCCACGAAATGGCAGTAGAAGCGTTTAATCGCACATTATAACACATACGCGGAAATAGGCTGCTCATGGATAGTGTTGTTCTGCTCTTGGCAGAAGATTCTTGACAAACCATATGTACTGTTCTTCATTGCGCACCAATGGATAAACTAAAGGTATGGTTAAATCATCGGATTTATGGAATTTTGCTTTCCATATTTTTTCAACTTACATATTAAAATATGTAAAGCAAACTTGAATTCGTAATAGTCTCTTAACTTCCTGTTTTGTTCCGGATAGCTCCTCTTTCTCCCCTAAAAATGGAAACTGCTTGAAATCGCTCTCAACTATGTCATTTCCAAACTAATTAGCACAAAACTAATAATGCAGGCATTTACATAAAAGATTCAGCCAATGATGATTTTAATTTGGAACCAAAACCTCTTATAGGGATTAAAAGTGGACTAAAACTTAATCCCTTCTAACTCAGCTTTCATCTTGGTTATGTCGTATTCTCTCTTCTTTTCGCCACTATCAATCTTCTGTTGCTGCTTCTTCAAATATCCTTCCAAAATACTGAGGGTAGCGATATAATTCTTCAGAATACTCACTTACTGCACCAGCTCATCCGGGTTGGTTTGAAAAATGTTCGTCAACGAGAGTAAATAAACATTAAATTCGACCATGGCTGCATTTACTTCTTTATGCATCTCCCCGTTAACGACATCCAAATAATTTCATGTGAATTGCCTATAAAAATGTATACACACACACGCACGCATATATGTCTATATACATGTGTGTGTGTGTGTGTGTCTAAGATATAATAAAATACGATGCCTACGTTAAGAAATAACTGGCAACCTCAAAACTGACTAATCTAAATTTGGTGTTCTGCCCATAAGTTCAACCTTTCTCCCAAATTCAAGATCTTTTGAAAACCATATGATTGTTACATAACGCTGCTTGCAAAGAGAACTAAAACCTAAAACCAAACAATCGTAGCTTAGCTGTACATATGCACCTTCCTAGTATAAATACTACTTCGCGAGCAATTGGGTTATTCTTTTTCTTAACTTCTCTTGCCCTGCAAAGCCTCTGCGCTGCTTGCACAAGTGTCCACCGTTGTTCCTTACTTAAAACCCGTGTATATAAAAATTATTGTATTCGCCTATTATCGAAACATATCTTGTCTAAAAAAAGGATTTGATGTTCATTAACATGGAATAAAATAATGGTTCAAAGTTGCCATATCTGAATTCGAGTGTCATCTTTCTAACTACGCAGTCAAGCCTTTTCGACTCAAAACCGTTGCAACTTTCTTACTGCAAGTCAAAATATCATATATGTATAATATTCAAAAGTCAGAAGAAATTTCAAAAACAACTATGAAAACAAATTTATATATATACATATATATATATGTGTGTGTGTTCATGACATCAACACGCAAGATATGAAAATTGATATCTTGTGTATCAAAACTATAATGGACATTAAGGGAATGAAAAAGGCTCAATAATTGGCAAAAACAACAGCAATTAAAAGGCTGAATTAATAAAATTACTGTGGCCTCCGTCCTATTTCAAATTCCAGATAAAACAGAAAGCTTTTTTAAGTTAGCAATGCACTAAATGAAAAGAAAGTCCACAGTTTAGTTCAAAAAGTAAGTGAAAAATATACCAGAAACAAACGATACCTTTCCCAATGTATATCTGATCACTGTCCTTTTCCAACATAATTTTTGTATGAGAAACATCTCCTCTACAGAAATCTGTGTATGTGGGAAAACGGGAGACTCAGATCATTATATCTTTAAATCTTCTTTAACTTCTGAATTTAAGTTAGCCAACAGCGACCTCGCTTCTAAAACATACCTGATCAAGACTTAAACTTTGATAGCAAAAATGGGTTGTATCATTCCAAAATTAGCACCATATAAGACAGAACTCTGTCACACCTCAGACCAATAATTATAAAAAATATTAAAAACTATAAAAATATATTTCCCTGATTCGGTCTACCTTTTTTTCTTTGCGTGTGTCTGTGTGACCGAGACTGATATATTAATGAATTTTATGAAGGAAACCAGTACTTTCTGTTTAAAATAGATGCATATTTCAATAGCATTGCCTAAAAATAAAATAGTACTTATTAATTCCGCATGATGAATGATGGAAAGTCTCCTATCTTTTTATGATTTACAGTTCAGCCTTTCAAAATTTCACGCCAAAAAACTCGCCAAGGAAAGAAACCCTTTTCTCAGGAAAATTCTCTCCTCTGGAAATGGGCGGAAAAAGCATGCATCACCTGTCAGCCACTCTGAAATCATAAAAATTGCGCTTTCAAGTTGAGTTTTCAGTGCTAAGTTAGAAAACTCTGGGCCCTTTCTACCGAAAATATATGCTTAGTTGTATATAATTTCTCAACTAAGCTAGACTTAAAATTTATAATTTTTCCAGAAAGGCGCATATTTTCTGTACAAAGTACGTAAATTTCAATTAGTTAAATTAATAATTTCTATTTTTAAATTGAGATAATACTCCAGAACTACTTCAAGCATTAATTTCTTTAACACGCAGCCAAACCCAAGGCACAAATTTTGAGTTTTCCAAAAAGTTAGCCAGATGAGTTTAATCAAATTAACTAATCATAATTGTTACGAATTTTGTATGCATGTAAAAGCAAAATTATATGTGAAACTATAGAATCATTTGTAAATTGTAACATGGAAAGTCTGAAGAGACGAAGCTCTGCCGGAAAAACTTTACAGGGGTAAGTCAATTAAGCAGTGATGTAAATGGCTCTCTTGCTAAACTGAGCAGATATCACTAAATTGTAGATAGTTTTGGCAACTAATTTTTTCATCCAGCTGAAACTCGCCAGACTTAGAGACCATCTGGTGACATTTTGGTTCGGTGTATAACTGTGACACGTAATGTAATTAAATTATTGTAATTGATCCCTATATGTAACTGCAACTGTATCCGCCTGATATATGTTTCTTTAACCACATATGCCTTCCAGCAATTGCGAGATATGGAAGGTACTAGAGATTTCTCGGCAGCCGGTGGAAAATTATCGCTCTTTCGATGCGCTTTGTGCAGTGTTATGTTTAACGTTCTTTGGAGTTTGAAATGGGGACTACCGATTGTGCAGTATGATACTGAGAAGAGCTGAAGGTGCATTTTGGGAGAAAATTCCAGAACTGTAAAATGTTTCTTTTTGTAAAAATAAATTTTATGAAGCTATCATTGGCTCTATGCACATTCAATTCATTGCGAACCCGTACCTCACGCAACAATATGCATTATTATTATTATTATTATTATTATTATTATTATTATTATTATTATTATTATTATTATTAAAAAAGATTTTAAACTGCGTCGGAGCACACTGAAGCCCAGCTCTGGTTTTCGAGATAAATTATAATTTCAGCCGGAGTGCCAAAACGTGCCCGGTGAATGCGTTGCTACTTACGTAAAAGAAACATAACAACCTAATGTCTCTGCACACTTAAATGGAATTGCCGGAGCCCTAAACTTCTTTTAGGTAAGTGTGTAGAGACATTAGGCTATTCTAAAGCAGGAGACATGAAAAATGAGCAACACCTTCGCTGGGATACGAACCGCGACGCCTCGGTTACGCGTCGAGCGTGCTGTCCACTACACCACGAAGGCACGAGAAGAAGGCGGGAAACGTACCTTATATACTCCCCTTTTTAAAGGGCGACTGGGGTTTAGGGGCCCCAATCGCCAAATCGTGGTAGTGATTAATCATCCTCCACCACCCTTTTAGATCGGGCGCCAGTGTAGAGACATTTATTTTGAAGCAGGAGACATGAAAAATGAGCATCGCCTTCGCCGGGAAACCACGGACGTCTCGGTTACGCTTTGAGCGTACTGCCCACTATACCATGAAGGCATGAAAAGAAGGCGGGAGAAATACCTTATATACTTTCCCTTTTAAAGACCGACTGGGGTTTAGGGGCCCAATCGCCAAATCGTGGTGGTGGAGAATCATCATCCACCAGCTTTTTAGTTCGGGCGCCAGTGTAGAGACATTAAATTATTTCGAAGCAGGAGACAGGAAAAATAAGCAACGCCTTCGCGGGGAATCGAACCACGGACCTCTCGGTTACGAGTATAGCGCGCTGACCACTACACCACGAAGGCATGAGAAGGAGGCGTAAGAAATACCTTGTAAGTGAACCACAATTTTAGCAAAGTAAGGATGCCCTTGAAAATCAATTCTAACTTCTGAATGCAGGCCTGTCTTTGCCTCGCACTCAAGTCTTGCACAGAGGTTGAGACTTTTAAAGAAAGAAAAGCTCTTCAATCATATGTCATAAGCTTATTCTCCAGAATGTGCAGAGAATTTATGAGAGCAGGCAAATCATTTGTTCCTAAAAGTACTAAAATAGTCATGCACGTTCCACGACAATGACTTGCTGTTCTAGACTTCCTATACACTTTCTGAATGATGTAACCAAACGGAGGGACCATTTCTGTCACTTGCATAGAGAAATCTTACATTTATTCTCACGTTGTTACCGAATCGTATTCAGGGAACATTTCTGCTTGACGGCTAGAATTATATCAACAGGGCATCGCGATCAGAAAGTCTTCAACTCTTCCCTCTTTTTTTCAAAGCTACACTTTTCAAGTAAAATCTCCTTCCACATTCTCATACTGTTTCTAGAATTCTCACTGTTCTCCTTAGTGGAGTTTTAATCATTTATTTTTTTGTCTTAGTGTGCTGCAAAAAAGAGTGGTACTTTGGAATAGTACATTACACGTATAATCGTAGCTTAAAGTCAGATGGAGATCGACTGAGCTGCTTCTTAGCATCTGAGTGGAACTGTAATTCCAGCCAATGCCCCAAATAAGAAAGGCCCGATATATTTTTTATTTAACTATTTAAAATTTATTTAATAATTTATTAGATTTTATATTTCTCTGAATTCAAATTCAATCATTGAATTATTTTAATGTTTAGCTGTTTTCTTTTATCTATTTTTTCTTTAGCTCCTCATAGTCTTTCATAGGTCTCCGGCTCTCCTAACTTCAGAAATTAAGCACTGATTACAAGAAAACTTAAGATTTCTAAACTTTTTAAAAGTAAAAAGCACTAAAAATGTTTTGATAATTAAGAAGTGAACAGGATAAATCTGATAATACTTAAGAAACCAAAAATACTATTTAATTTTTAAAATAATGAAAGTACCAAAATGGTAACGTGAAAAAAAAATAAACAACCGTTAGCAATACGCTAAAGCTAGGAACAGAATATATTTGCCTTGTTTTTGTTCGTTTTCAAAGAAATGGCCAATATATATTCACATATAACAAGAAAATCGACTGAAACAAAAGGATACTTATTATAATAATTTAATTAATTAATATTTTAATGACTTATAATTTATTATGATCAGTACAGTCAATATATATTCACAAATGACAAGAAAATCGCTTAAAACAAAAGGCTGCTGTTTATAATAATTTAATTAATTTCTATTTCAGTGACTTATAATTTATTATAGTTCCTTTCTTTTGCTTTATAAGGTATTTCTCCCGATTTTGTAGCATGCCTTCGTGGTGTAGTGGTCAGCACGCTAGGCGCGTATTCGAGAGGTCCGTGGTTAGAGTCCCTGCCAGAACATTGCACATTTTTCATCTTGCGTGCTTTCTAAAAAATCTAATTTTCTCAAAGCTTCTCTTATTTATTGACCGCTATTCCGTGTTCTTTCCGGATGTTGCACTTTCTTCCGTGATATGGCACCGTTAATGATTGGTGCTGATAGTCCGGCCGTTGTTAGAAAGAGAAGTAAATACATAAAGGAAGTGGCCGCTGGGTTTTGTTCCCTGGTTGGTTTTGGTGTAATTCGAATGCGTTTCTGGCTGCGGTAAGGGAAAAAAACATTACCAATGAACTGTTTCGTATTTTTCTTTCTTTCTAAATGGTATAAGCAAAGCAATAAGAATCAGAAAGTGAAAATATATCATTGTAAATGTTAGAATTCTCAACACCTGATATACAGTAAATTACTAAATGATTTTTCTCATTAACATCCCTAATACACCAATTACCAAATCAAATTTAGGGGCTTCAATACGAAACCTGATGCGATCAATTCTGCCTTCGAAAACAGGGTTACTATGATACTGAAGATGGTAAGATGGTATTTGGTAAGCTCCTTTTGCTAGGAAAATTTCTCAGCACATTTTTTCATGGGTATATTCTTTCATTTCTTAAATAATATATATTAACTTTTACTCTTTAAAAAATTATCAATATCTGCAGTATTTTATTAGCAGCATAAATAAGCTAGTAAAGCATGTAAGGTATTTTCTCCCTCCTTCCAGCATGCCTTAGTGGTGTAACGGTAGCCCATTCGGCGCGTATTCGAGAGACCCAGGTTCGAGTCCCAGCGAGGGCATAGCTCATTTTTCATGTTTTCTGCTTCAAAATAACTTAATGACTCTACAGTGGCACCCGAACTAAAACAGGGGTGTGTGAAAACTCTCCATCACCAGGATCTGGCGAATGCATCCTATAATCCCCAGTCGCCCTTTAAAAAGGGGATAATAATTTTAATTAATAAATATAAGATATTTCTCCCCTTTCCTAGCATGCCTTCGTGGTGTAGTGGTCAGCATGCTCGGCGCGTATGCGAGAGGTCCGTTGTTCGAGTCCCGATGAGTTCATTGCTCATTTTTCATCTCTCCTGTTTCTAAATAACCTAATGTCTCTACAACTTTAAATTCTTGTTTCAAGTAGTATAATGTCCTTCCTTATTTTTCAAACTGCTTCATTCGCAGCATCTTTGCTTCATTCCAGCTCATGATTATAAACTTCAGCATCAAATTCCTGTCTCCTTTCAAGCATTAAAAAATCTTTCAGTCGTCTAATAGATAATAAAAGAACGTAAACAATGCAAAATCCAAATATTTGTAACAGATGGGCTATATTAACGGTTTTTAAAGTTTTTAAGAAGCTGAAGCATATACTGATCGTTATACATTCAGCCATGGGTAACAGAGGACATATGAAGGTTGAATTGCTGCCTTAACAGCAGTTATACATGCTTTTGAAAAAATTCCTAAGCGGTTATGGAAGGTTACTGCAATTCTTCAGTTAAAGTCTTTTCTTTAATAATGTAGTTTTTACACATTCAAAAATAGGAAAGAGGAATATTAAAAGTTTGGGTAAAGGGACATCTGCCTCATGAAATGGGATAAGAAATTCAAAACCTCCTTTTTTCGGAACGGGAAAAATGAAATGCTGAATAAAGTGGTCAAAAAACTGAAGTAAGTAGTCATGCATATAAATTTTTAAGGCAGTACTTTCAGCTGACGGATAACTCAAATTTCGTAAATGAACTTAAGAAATCAATTTGTAAAAGGATGAGGAATGTTAATGAGAGTTTTATTATTTGCCATAAAATTCAAGTAAGAAAACAAGATATGTAATTGGAAGTGATTTAAATTAAGGAGGAATGACTGAATATGAAGTCAACTTAAAATGGCGAAACTCATGCGGAAGTTGGAAAGGAAATTTTATTCGTAAATACTTAGTGTTTTTTTATACAAAATTAGAGTTACATTTTCTATCAATAACATTTAAAACTAATTTATTCGTATTTTTTTTTCATCTTTAGTGGATAAAAACGCATTTTGCCTTATTATCAACGATTAATTTCATTGTCGTGTTAAAATAAAAATCGAATAAATGTAATGCAATGCGCGACAATTTAATTTATGGAATACCCGTGCAATATCACGAGTGATCCAAGTTATGCAAATATTCGCATTTGAACATATCTGAGCTAATGCAATTATATGTATAAATTTCAAACCGATGGAAAGAGAAGTTGTTTACTTACTCTGATTAAAACAGACATTATAATGCATACTATTATATGCACCGTGTCCACAAACGTCCTTACCAGCTGTTATTTCCGCAACCGTTGGTAACAGAAATATACACTCTGTCCTAAAAATTTATACGCTCAAGTAAATTACAAGTTTTAGAAAAATGGAAACGTATAAAATTACCCTATTAAAATGCGCGTATTTAAAACACATGTTCCTTGCATCTGAGTAATATTTAACAAAAATATCAATTTATCACTTAGAAAAAATAAAATTAGAAAAAAGAAAAAGAACTATCTGAAAGTTTTCAGATTTTAAATTACATCCAAAAGGGCGTTTCTTTAAATTCTGTGTGTTACCTTTATGTATTAAATATCATATTCTTGGCACTTAAACCATAAAATTCAGTTCAAGAGCAGTATTGCAAAATAATTTTAAAATGAGTGTATCTTTAGAATTTCCGATACACAATCTCACGCGCTGGAGATAATCAAAAATTCGCTGAAGTTTTATAAAATATGAAATCGATAATAAAACAAATTCCAAAATTCAAAATTTGGGCTTCCAGATGCACATATTCGAAGTAGGATTACGTCATTCAAAATTCGATGGCTCTAAGTATCGTTTTATCACAATGCAAGAAACATACCTACATTCATGCAGATTCTTCATTATTTAATTTCTTTAAATATAATACAGGGCTTTAATATTTGGTGGCAACAATTTGAAAAGTGATTCGCCGTTTATAGTTTTCAGCGCGAAATGCCAAAACGAAATTGGTAGTCCTTCAGGCCCCTTTGGAATAAAAATATGTGTTGCGAAAGTTTGTAGACAAATGCAATTTTATGAAAATTGGTTGGCAACAATCAGGATGGAGAACTTGAGCTTTTTGTATGATAATGCCTTCATTTAAACTTCGAATTTAAAAAGAAGAAAAGATCATTTGAACTGCGTTGAACCCGCAGGAAAGCGCGTGGGGTATCATACCCCAACTCTAGGAAAAAGTGGAATATTCTTAACTTCTGAAACTGAAATTCTGTACTTCATTCAGTAGATGAGTTTCTAGTAGTGAGTGACATTCAGAATCGCTTTTCCGTTGTCTTTGCGTTTCAGAAAAAGATTTATCGGTATTTTATTGCAACTGGGGTGTGACACTACCCTCGCGCCTGTCCCCGTAAGTGTTTTTCTGACTGAATATTTATTTGAGAAATTTATTTCTAGAATGTAATATTTAATATGTCTTCTCGCAAACGATTTTAAAGTATTTAAAATTGAATTTTAAAAGATTTCTAAGCTCATTATGGCAAAAAGGATGACTCCCCATGAATTGAAAATGTAATGGCTGTGAGATTTATTACAAGTATTTGAAAGTGATGAAGACTGCATTTCGGAAACTAAAGACGAAACTAGGAATATCATCTACACTGTTTTCTTTTCGAAAAAATAAAACATTAATTTCTAGTGTTTCTAAGAAATGAAAAATTGTTCTTATGCTTTTAACATTACATAACGATGATGATACAGATGACACTATTGGAGGAAAGAAAACGCCAGAAATTATATGTTTTAATAATACGACTAAGGGAGCAGTGGATACTGTGAATGAAATTGCAAGTTATTCAATTGCAAGAATAATAAGGAAGTAGCCAATGATAATTTTCTTTCCTGCACTGAATGTTGCTGCAATAAATTTTCGAATTATATTACTTTCAACTGATAATCCACCAACCAGATACAGAAGCAGATGTCTGTTATCGAGGAACTTAGCATTACAATTAATGAAACAATGTATTGAACAACGATCAGAGATGGATACGTTACCGAGAAACTTACGTACTGCATGCAAAAAAAAGCAGAAGTTTCGAGGAATAATTCAAAGGAATATACGAAATTAGAAGCAACTAAATATAAAAGCTGGGATGAATGCCCTCGAGTCAAGGACAGAAGAATGCTAATGCGATATTTAAAACATGAAAACCTTCTGTGCTACGAATATATGAATGAATTTTGTTCAAAGTGTAAAAGAATAAAATAGGTTGCATTGTGTATTAGAGATACAATAAAACTTAGAGTTATGATGCTTATTTTGTTATTATTTTTATTTATCATAAATTTAAATCTCTGTAAGCTTATTTTGGAAATTACGTTTTTGCAACCCAAGTCTTATTCACGTATTATAAAAGAAAAAGAGCTTTAAAGCTAAATAAAACTGTTTTTACCGTATTTTAAACATTGGGGTATGTGATATCCCATACGCCCACTCTAGTAACTTTTCTTGATGCGACTTCTGCCAGGTTAAGTATGCCTAAAGGTATGCCAATTTCTGATGATGAAGTTAATAGGATTCTGATTTTTAAATTGCACTGCAGGGTTGTTAAAGAAATTTGGAAACTTCTGGATCGATCTGTAGACACGATTTATGCCTCGCACTGCCTCCTAAGAGCCATATCAGCCAAAACCACGTTCAGGAAGACCCCGAGCGAGAGACAGGCGCAACGATTGGTAAATACAAAATAATGGCTTCAACATAGGAGATATGTGGGTTCGGCAAACGACAATGGCTTGTGGATTGCAGATATTCAAATATGTACTTGTATGAAATCTTGTCTAAAAATATTAACATCATTAATATTTATGATTTCAGCCTTATCTGGAAATATGTATACCTTTAATATTTTGTAGGCTCCTGAAATGTACTTGTTAGATTCTATTTATTTCCTTTTTTCATATTTGATTCTACACTGTCATTTTGATCAAAAGAAAATAACCTTATATTTTATATTATGCTCATGTTCAAATTTTTAAATTCTCAGCAAATTTTACATAAATAGAGATATGTATAAAGTAGACAAATAAATTTTACCTTTCTCATATTGTGTGTACCAGCGTGAAGTTCTTTCGTACTTTCATTGGTTACTTTATAGGATTCCACTTGCTCTGATAATGCTATTTCAATTCTACAACCCTAAGAGACGTAAAGCGAGTTGTCGTTATATTTGAGTGAAACGACAAAGATTTAAGAATATAATAACCTCGTAGAGTCATTAGAATTATTTAGGTGCAGGAGCCATGAGGAAATGAGCAATGCCTTCAACGAGTTCGAAGCTCGGACCTCTCGAACACGCGCCGATCGTGCTTACCATTACACCACGAAGGCATGCTAATAAGGCGGGAGAAATACCTGATATACTCCCCCTTTAAAGGGCGACTGAGGATTAGGAGGCCCAGTCGCCAATTCCTGGTGGTATATAATCATCATCCACTATCCTTTTTAGCTCGGGAGCGACTGTAGACTCATTAGGATTTTTTTAAAACATGAGACATGAAGAAATGAGCAATGCCCTCGCTGGGACTTGAACTTCGGACCTCTCGAATACACGCCGACTGTGCTCACACCATTACACCACGAAGGCCTGCTAAGAAGGTAGGAGAAATACCTTATATCCTTTTTATTTAAATAGAACTTAGAACATAAGACCATGCTCTGTGCTGCAATAACCCCAACTGTGGTCATACACATAAATAAAACAATCAGATTTAAATTAAACGTTGAATAGTACTTAAAGATTGCACAATTAAATACTAAGCTAGAAGGTGGCTCAATACTTTCACAGTTGCATCAGAATTAAACCATCTGCGATGAGAAGACCACAAAGCTGACTAATTACAACTACCAGATCTAGCAGAAACTAACCGTGTTGCATGCATGCTATGCCAAAATCATTCTCTATCTCAAAACAAAAACCTAAGCATAAATACTCACAACTAACAGAAAGGAAAAGTTATAATCAAGACTAAATAGCCTATTATTAATAGGTTAATTAACGTAAGCTATACTATAACTTTGAAGGTTTAAAGTAATAAATTCGGTATTCTTTTAATACAAATATAGCCGATCTTGCAAGTCTCCTTATTGAAATGTACTTGACAATGCAATTATCTCTTTCATATAAATAACTATCTTAACGTTGTGAGTTTCTGTGAAATTTATACTTATATAAAATAGTAACGTTTATGTTTTTATAGATAAACTTCAATCACTTCTTTACAATGCTCCGCAATATAAAGTACTTCTTAAGAAGTTGTACATATTTTTATGCAACGTTACTTTACCACTAGTTCTAAATTCGAACTAAAAAAATACATGAAATACAAGAACAAATATAATAATCTGACAATTATGCTATTATAGAATGTTACATGCATAAATTCTGCGATGATGCAAGCAAATTTATACTTGGATCATCATGAAATTCATTCAGTCGCAATTTTAAAATTGTTTCTTAAGTTGAAATATTAAGATAATCAAAAGCTCCTGTAATTATTTCATAAAAAAAGGAGACACATAAATGGAAATCTATAAACTTGGGTTATTGTTTAATATGAATTTATCATTAATAAATTTAAGTGGGAGCTTTCAAATATCTTTACAAGAATTTTATGAAAAGGCAAATATTTAACCTACAAATAATTTTACAATACTAGTGCACTATAACTGAATAGTGAAATTTTAATTTTTAATATTATTACTCAAAAGAAATGTAAAAGAAATTTGTACTTTATTCAACATTAGTTCACACATATTAAACCATAATCGCAATGTAAAAAGTATCGTAAACATTAAAATATTACAAATCGAAACTTCGAGTGAATGAAACATTTCATGAATTAAATTTCGTTAATTTTCCAAAATATCGAAAACTATTATTATACCAAAATATGGAAAACTACATTGACTACCAATAAGTATTTGGACACCTATGCAAATGACTATATCTGCGGTCCTAAGGTACGTCACCGACTCCGCCGATATATATCGTGTAGGAAACAGCATCGGCTTTAGTCGCATGCAAGATGCCTCGCAGTTCGGAGCTCTCTAATTTCGAGAAAGGTATAATTATCGGGTATCACAAATATGGCCGATCCTTAAGGAACATATCTAGCGATCTGATCTACCCAAAATCGACAGTGGCCTATGTGATTAAGAAGTGGAAGGTGAGCGGTGATTGTCGGAATGTGCCAAGAGTCGGCAGACCAACGAAACTGGGAGATAGAGACCGACGAGTGCTGTCCAGAGAAATTCGGAAGAACCGCACCCAACCGATGGCCCTCATCCGCGAGGAGTTTCAACAGGCATCCGGGAGTATTGTTTCAATGAATACCATCCGTAAGGAAGTACATCTGCTTGGTTTTCATGGTCGTGCTGCTGTTCATAAGTCTTTGATCACAAAGTCCAACCGCGCTGCTTGGTTAATGTGGTGCAAAGCACATCGAAATTGGACCGATGATCAGTGGAAACGGGTTCTTTGGAGTGACGAATCAAGTTTCACCCTTTACCGTTCGGATGGCATGGTTTGGGTCTGGCGTCTACCTGGAGAACGTCTCCTGCCAGAATGCATTGTGCCAACAGTCAAGTTCGGGGGAGGTGGAATTATGGTCTGGGGGTGTTTCTCCTGGTATGGGCTGGGACCCTTGGTCCCCATTAATGGTAAGCTCAACTCCGATGCCTACTGCACTATTTTGGATGACAACGTGCTTCCTACGTTGGGGCAGTTTTACGGGTTGGACCCCTGTTAGTTTCAGGACGACAATGCCAGTTGTCATGTTTCGACGTTAACCAAGGCTTGGTATGGTGCCAATGGAGTTCGTCGAATGGACTGACCTGCCCAGAGTCGAGACCTGGACCCTATCGAGAACCTCTGGGATGAGTTGCATCGCCGAATTCAGGGGTGCAATACCCATGCAAAATCGGTGAAGGAACTTCTATGTCTTCTCCAAGCCGAGTGGAAACAAATACCACTAGCTGTCATACAAAAACTTGTCGAAAGTATGCCCCGGAGTGTCCACGCTGTAATTACCTCTCGTGGAGGCTCTACCAACTATTGATTTTGAATAAAGTAAGTTTTTCTTTTCTATCACAGGTGTCCAAATACTTATTGGTAGTCAGTGTATATTAACTATATTTTCCAAAATTAAATGTTTATGCGTTATTCCTGGCCCCTCTTTATGTTGCCCCCAATTATTTTAGATTCGAGAGCTTTGGGGTTCTTGAATTACATTTCGTAATTTCATTATTTATCTGTTTTCGAAAGTACTGCTTCGGTGAGTTTACCAGGTGCGTGTCGCTCATCCTAATGAAATAGATTTTAGTTCAGTTAACAGTTTAAGACATTATACCTCAAAGTGATTCTTATAATGACGAAAATCTAGCTTCATCTACGACAATGAACGAAATAATTTTATATTCTATCTTCAAACGATATAAGTACATCTATTATAACAAAGATTCAGTAAGTAATAATGCCCACAAATTTGTATTGGGAATGTTTCGGTTCCGATAAAATGCTTATGAAACTTTGTTTGGAATTTGTTTACGCGCATGCAAGTATTTTCTAGAAATTTCCTGTTAGAAAGAAATCTGAAAAGTAGCTTCATTACTGACGAAATGAACATTCGGTATCAATTTGTAAGGATTTATATTTATTTTAAATAACCAGTTACATTTAATTTTAAGTTACTTTCCTATAAGCCTTCATTCCCCTAATTGTCAGTGCCAGAATATTTAAATTTGGTAGCGCGCCTAACAAATGCAAATTCTACCAGTGGAAGAATAAGTTAAATATTGACGATTCAGTAGAGAGAGAGCGAGAGTCTGGGAAACTGCCGTGCGTGCTTATACGCAAACTTCTGTTTAGCAGTTACTGCTGGTTTGACGTGGCGTAATCGCTACTATCTTGCTGCCACTAGACTCATTTACGCGCTGTTGGCTACAGGATTATATGAGCCCTGTAGAGTAATTCTACTATTTGTGAACATCTTAAATTCTTAAGTTTGACTCTACTGTTTCACTTACCGCCCAAGTTGAGTTGTAGTATGTTAGCGTCAAGTTGACGCATTGTAAATAATTTAAAGACTGTAATAAAGGGCAGTTTTAACCCTTCTTCGCTGCAATCATTGTGTCTCCGGATTCTACACAACAGAAGGACAGTATAACTGTGAAAGTTTTTATTTTTATATGCACAATAATATCTTTTATTCTTATTATATTAAAAGACATGAAATTTCTTACTTTGTTTATTAGAAGATTACCTTATACTTTCAAATTTTAAATTAAATAACTGAATGTTTTACCTTAAGTAAGTGCTGTTAAACATTAACTTATAAACAAGTGATGGAACTTCCATCGGTAATTTGCTTAGCTTAATATAAGAAAAGCTTAGCACTAGAAAAACCACGATAAAAAAGTGATCGAAAGTCCATAAAGAAATAACCACATTAACTGTATTTTGACTATGAAGCCTTAGAAAATATTAGATAAAAACTAAAGAGCTATAAATTAAGCATTTCCGAGAGAATACATTTAAATTTTAAAAAGTATTTGAAATTATACATCAGGAAACAGCATCTGTCATCTGTTCTTGTTATTTGAATGCAACCGTATTAGAGGCTTAGATGAAAATCACATGCATAAAATTGCAAGGCTTTCTGGGTTTTCAATAGATTACTTTACATGAATAAAGAAATTAAATTCTACTTGCATGAGCAGATTGTCTCATGAACGTAAATAGGAAGTCTTAAATTACTTCTTTCATATCTTGAATGCAAACTTATTTTCTTAAATGTAGAGAACGTAAAAATGCTGAAACACAATAAAAGAAATTACTGATTTTAGGTTTAAATTTATGCGATTCATTTTCAGCTACGGAACTCCATTAACTCCGAGATTTAAGTAGTCCCCACAATTTAACAATAAGACCTTCTGTTTAGAACGAGTTGCTTAGTCACCACTATTCATTTGACCAGCAGCTGTTACAAATTACGTTTTCCCAGCGAGTACAAATAACGGGAAACAAAAGCTTCCTTTTTATTTGCGGCAATGGAAAATCTGACTATATTCAGATTAAATCATTTGTCAGATGCGGAGAAAGCTAGTAGCAGGTCTTCATTATCGATAAGGCTTCAGTGACAAACTTCCTCTTTGTCATCAAATCGATTTGCAGGGACATATTTACTCAGAAGGTACTATTCTGTATTATAATGGTTAATAAGAGCCGGTTATTGAGAGGCTATTCCAAGAACGATGAATAGAAACCACTCTCGATTTCAATGATACAGATGTTGATTCGCGTCGAGAAAACACTGCTCTCTATTTCATAATTGAGTACATATTGCTATTAAATTTATGAACCGTAATATGTTCTGGACTTCAATGCAGTTAGTTACCTACTGTAATGACCAAGTGTTTGGGAATCTAATTATTATAATAAGTATATTCGAAATTGACTTTAAGAAAGTACATTTGCAAATTACGATTTGTTACAAAATTCGTTAAAGGTTCAGGCTTTAGGAGAGAATTTTAGTATTGTTAGATCTTCTCAAACTGTATAGAATAATGTTGAAATCATAGAAATAAAATTAAAAATTAAAACTATTTTAGAGCTAATGAATTTAATTTAGCTTCAATTTTATTTATAAACAAGGAATGGAGTAACAAGGAGAAATATTTTAAATGTAAATAGCTGTATGATGGAGCACTATTATAAAATAATTTATTCTTTGACAGAGCTCTGTGGCAAAACAATTTACCTTCGGAATATTTCCTCTCGCGGTCTACTGTGAATTACATATTTTCAGAAAATCAGACACTTGAATACTTCATCGCGTTATCCATCTGATAATGATACTCTTAACCAATCAAATCTTTTGACTATCACTTATTTCATAATTTTTTTTGTTTGTTTGTTTGCTCTTGTTTTCGATACCCTTATCTATGCATTTTATGATGCTATCATTTTTTCTGGTGTACTTTAATTTCCATTATTTTTTGTTATGATTCATAATGTATTCATAATGCATGAATTTCTAGGTAAATGTTTTACAATTGTTTTATACTTCTGATTTTCATTCCAATTAACTTTTTCTCTCTTCCCTTTGCTTATTAAGTAATTTTATACTGCAATATTAAGATTTTCAGTTAGCGTTTTTAATCATTAAATGTAACTATAATGTAATTGAACAATATAAACACAATTAGGAAACATGTTTTTAACAGAAAGGAACAGTCAGCAGAACGGGAGTTAACACTAAACTAAGAGTTGGATATTTTAGCACATTTTTTCGGACTGACTGTCATAAAAGCATGTTTATGTTACTACATATTGTCATTTTGCCTGTTTTTTCCAGTACTTGATGAGAACTGATTCATTTTTACTTAAATTTTTATAAATAAGAGGTCAGTCTTTTTCCATTAATCAATCGTAGAAGAAAGCGAAAACAACCGCGAATACGTATTAGTTACACTTGGATGCAAAATTAAAATAATTAGCAAATTATGTCTATTTTTATAAAATGTAATGAATCAAAAATACGAATTATTCGGCCGAAACGTCGAATACGTAAGTGTGCACGTCCGCGTCTGCGGAGCTGTGACTGCGAAGGGGATATTAAGTGCACGAGCAGGTTTCGACGATTTGTTTGCTTGTATTCCTTCAAGACATTCACTGCATTTTTCGCAATGACTTTGTAGGGATTTATATTTATTTTAAATAGTTAGTTTAATTTAATTTGAAGTTTCTTTCCTATAAGCCTTCATTCCCTTAATTGTCAATGCCAGAATATTTAAATTTGGTAGCGCGCTTGACGTAAAGCAAATTCTACCAGTGGAAGAAAAGATTTAAGTATCAAGTTCTAGAAGGGAAAGTTAGAGAGTGAGGGCAAACTGTGTGCTTCTTGTAGCGCGATCTTCTGCTTAGCATTTATTGCTGATTAAACGCAGCGTAACAGCTGTTACTTTGCTGCCGCTGGATTGTTAGCGCTCTATTAGAAAATAGGATAGTGTGAGCCCCGTAGCGTAATTCTACTACTTATTAATATCTTCAAATCTTTAGTTTAGTTCTTACTGTTTCAGTTACCGCCCAAGCAGAGGTGTAGTTTATTAGCGTCGAGTTGGCGCATTGTAAGTTATAAAGAGCTTAATAAAGGGTAATTTTAACCCTTCTTCTGTACAATTACTACACTTTCAGTTTTACACAAAATTTAGACAAGTAGACCCTACAACTTCGGTAACTTTTATAAGGTATCAGATAAAATGAGTAGCCACGAACATGTGGACGACAGAATGAGGACAATCGGTAGATTGAAGGCAGACCATTCACAAGCACAGGAAGCTACAGAGCGCAATGCAACAAACTGTCGTTTGCAATTTGCGGAAATAGTTTCAGAAAACTGGATCGGTTTCGAGAAGACCTGGACAAAGTAGACCGAGCTCGGCAACGGCGAATGAGGATCGTTATTTGGCATTTTAAAGGCGACAATACAGAACTCCTACAGCTTCACAGCTGTCACGTGAGCTGTATGATGCCACTACAGCCCAAGTTTCACCTTCTACAGTTGCCCGAAGGCTCCATGTGATTTGGCTGTATGCCACAGCACCTGCCGTTTGCGTTCCACTCACTGCTATACACAACAAAGCGCATTTAGCATGGTACAGACAACATGTGCTTTGCACCAGACTTCACTGGACCACCGTGCGTTTTACAGATTAGTCGAGATGCAGTCTGAATACTCATTCTTGGCATACTTGTATCTAGAGTTTGCCTAGGAAATGATATCATCCCTCTCCCATCAGGTAAAAGGATAATTACAGTGGTGGGGGTATAATGGTTTTGGCAGGCATGGCCATTTGGCGTATTCGAGAGGTACACGTTCGAGTTCCAGTGAGAGCATTGCTCATTGTTTATGTTTCCTGCTTCAAAATAATAATCTAATGACCCAACAGCTTAATTAAAACTTCTTTAACTTAGTGGCAAGATACACCAGTAGCTTTTTATCGCTACCGGTAGCCTTTTTAATGTAAAAAGTATATAATATCTGAACGTTTAATTGGTCCAGCATTCACACAAGATATTTTCAATAGCAGAATTATCGTAAATGTTTCCTACGAAAATGGGTTACAATAGCGTAATTTTTCGAGAGTATTTCATGCATTGTTATATTCAAGCATACAAGACATTTTATTGGATGGAACCAACATAAGGTAAAGGAAAAACTGAATTATATTAAGGACAGAGTTTATAATTATGTCCAAAATTTACCTCAATGCTTAAAACGGCATATTGCTCATATGATTAAAATTATAAATTCTGAAATTCGAAAGTCTTTTAATCATTGAATTTAAAGTCTATAACCTCAGTAAGTACACTAAGCAAACATTCTAAAATCTGTACAAGTTAAATTCATTTATTTTAAATTACCTACAACGGACTTGATTAATCATCCCGTCCAATTTTAAAATTCAGCCGTTTAATCAATTTTATTTAGGCCTCCCTGTAGTTCAGCAAAAGAATACAGAGAGTGTAAAAACTTACTGACGTGTTAAAGTTATTGATGGGAATAACTTAGTTGCGTGGAATGTCGATATGTGTGTTTCTGTATTTCTAAAAATAATACAAGCATTTCCAGAAAATTTCTTTTTTATTTCTTACCCAACTTAATAAGTCTTAAGGAAAAGCGGCCGCGCTGTGATTTCACGGTTAGCGAATGTATGCTATTTGTTTCCTTCTCACTACGAGTGAACGAGACATCCATAATTCCCAGTTTCGTTAAATGCAGTCAAAAACATTATTCATTGCTATTCGCAATCAAATGAGGAACTTAATATTTCGCATTGAAAGAAACAATTTGAAGTGAAATGTTAAATACAGTTATCTCCATTTTTCATTCAATCCTTTGTCTTTAGATTTTTCATATATATTAATAGGTATTTATAGATATTATTTCAGATATGCCTTTCGCAATCTATAATTACAATTCATGAAAAAATATTCCAAAAATTATTTACAGATATTTATAGGTATTAACACACGTTTCTATTTCTTTCGATAGTATACACTTTTGAGCATTATATGCTGTTATGTTATTATTTATTTCTAGTCATATGTTTGCCTTGAGAAAATTTGTAAATGATGCTAATCTTACCAAGATTTCGTGAAAGCTTCCCAAAACGTAGTTACGAGGGAAACTAATCAGCTAAATGTGTAAGCGGTATCTCGAGAATCTCCTGATTTTTACCGCTTAATTCAGATAAGCAGTTGTTCCCTTTGTTTTTGGAAGTTCATTTATTGGATATTGTTCAACATAATTTCTCCCTTCCTCTATCAAAATCTATTATGACAACAGATACATTGCGATAATTATCTTTTGAAGAAAGTATACCACGTGTCTTCTCTCTTGAAATCCATTGGCTTTTCCTTGTAAGGTATTTTCTCCCTCCTTCTAGCTCGCCTTGCACACTCGGCGCGTATTCGAGTACTCCAAAAGAGGGTGTGTATGAGGTATGCTCTCCCTTTTTCCAGTATGCCTTCGAGATGTTATGGTAGCACTGTCGGAGCACATTCGTGAAGTTCAGATTCGAGATCCGGGAAGGGCACTGCACATTTTCACATCTTCTGCTTCAAAATAAGTTAATGATTCTATATTCCATTTGAAATTATCATACAAATATGTAGAGCTTTCATAAGTATCAAACTTGACAGCTGCAACGAGTTTCATATTCAAAATGATTCTGACGACAACCAGGACATATCTATGCTTTCAATATCCAGCTACGACATTTTTTTTCAGAGAAGGGTAAGTCGCAAATTCGCCTTTCGCCGGCAAACTAGTGCTGAGTACTAACGGACAGGGGATTTCTTCTAACCCCTTTGGAAAGGCAAGTGATTAGATGTACGTATTAGATAAGAGGTTGAGGCTAAATTGTTAAGAGGAGAGCACAGAATACGAAGCTTTCCTCTTTCATCTATTGCAAAAGGATGCGTCTAAAATTATTTTATTGTAAAATAAAATGTAAATACAGTAAACACCTGTAAACACGAATCTCAAGGGACGGAAAAATCAAGAGTTCATGTTAAAAGAATTCATGTTAACCGGGGACTCAGATTTTATTTTTCGAATAGTTTTTCTACATATTAATCATTTACAGTATATATTAGGTACATGCATACTACAGTATATTATGTATGTCTTACAAGTAACCACTACAGTACTACATTAATTACTATACTGCAACTTAAAACACTGTAATCACAGATTATTTTCTGGTAAAAAATTGCCTTGTCGTGGATGGGAATGAAAATATCTGGAAATAACTATTTACTGCTAAATATATTAAAGCAGTAAATAAATATTTACTGCTAGCTATAGCCATGGATTCAATAAAACATTAGGTCCATTCGGATGTTGCAGCAAAACGTTCTAAAATTTTCAAGACTTGTAAAACCAATATCACATATGTTTCCGCTACGCGTGATTGGAAGTCGAAAGGGACAATTCTCAGAACCCCCACATTTCCAGGAAACCCACGTAGCTAGGTTACCATTTTCACTTACTACAAAAACTTGAACACCAAGCAGTAATGGACTATCACACACATTGGGATCACGTGATCCTTCAGAAGCAGAACTTCCGTTTGATCTCTATCCGGGACAAAGCTCCAGCCGAAACATTTTCGGCTAAGTTTAAAAACATCCCGCGTAGGTAGTACATCGTTTCCGTAGCTAGGCGGGACTTCGGTTCCAGCGGATCTGTTTTTTTTCCGAGGAACCAGTGCTACCAGAATCTTGTTTCTCAGAAATGACCCGCCTAGTAGGGGCCGTCGCTAGATGCGGTAACCTCTTAACACTTCTTGGCTGATTGGTGAAATGATATTATCCTCCTCATTTTCTCTGTTGATATTTTTTGCACCTCAGTCACAACTGCTCTTACATCAGATTCGACTGAGGCACACTCGGCAACATCGTCATCTGCTCTACCAAATTCTTTAAAACTAACACCAAAGTTCCCAACGTCTTGCAGAAGATTCTCTTTGTCAAGGTATTTCTCCCATCCTCTTCGCATGCCTTCAAGGTGTAGTGGTCAGCACGCTGAACGCCTATTCGAGAGGTCCGTGGTTCGAGTTCCGGTGAGCTCATTGCTCATTTGTCATCTGATTGCTTTCGAAATAACATCATAGCTCTACAAGTGGTTCCCGAACAAAAAAAAAGGTGGTGCATGATGATTCACCACCATCAAGATTTGGCTACTCTGCCCCCTAATCCCTAGTCACCCTTTAAAACAGGGAGTATATAAGGTATTTCTCCCGCCTTCTTCGCACACCTTCGTGTCGTAATGGTCAGCACGCTCGGCGCATATTCGAGAGGTCCGTGGTTCAAGTCCTGGTGAGGATACTGCGCATTTTTCCCATCTCCTGTTTCATAAATACCTAATGTCTGTATGAAGTGAAGTAATGTCTTTGTCAGTATCTAACTCGTTAATGTCGTTATGTCTCCAGGATCTTCTACAACAGCCCTGTATACGTTGTGATGACACAGATTTCCAGAATGCGAAGGCAGCTTTTGTTGCGTCAAGCGTCGCCCTATCGGAATAGTGGTCAATGATTCTGACTGCCATACCGAATATCTGACTGAATGACTGTCATATCGAATCCCAGAGAAGGCACTGATGTTTGTAAATATAGGATCTGTGCAGAATGGGGTGCACTCTAAACATGGGATGATTCGAAATTCCTCTTTAGAGTCTGGTGGTAGGGAAGTGGGCTGGAAGACTCTGGAACTGGTGCCCCTGGTCTGCTGTAGTTCAAAATCGGGGGACGGAACTGAGCAAAGTCATGCTGTCACCTGTATGGTGAGCAAGGCTCTTGGTAAATGCAGGCGCAATCTCTATGTTTAAAAGAGTACAGTGTATTCTGTGAGGTATTCACCGGACGAAGCATTTTTAAGGCAGCCCTAACAGAAGAAAAACAGGAAAAAATTGTTCTGAAAACTTTTAAAATTCGTGTTAAAAAAATCTAACGGACTAAAAAACAATTCGCAATTCGTGCTAACAGGAATTCGGGTTAACCGATAAAACTTTCTGTAAGGTCATGAACACCGCAGGCAGGACACAAATTTTGTTCATGTTAACGCATGTTCGTCTTAAGTGAGTTCGTGTTAAGGGGGTTTCACTGTATTTCTGTAAATAATAAAGCCATATTTAATTAGGAAATGTCATCCTGCTTACCTCAATTATTGCAATGCAGTGCCCTTTTATACTTACTTTCCGTGATTTATTTATACCTCCCCTAAATGTCTAAAGTAAAATTATCTATTATTAGAATTCCAGGTGAACATCTGCTGCAAGATCATATATAGTTTAATACGTAAGCAGAGCGTATTAAATAAAATTCTACTTCTACACAAGACACACACCTATGCACGTAATTCCTTAAAATGAAATTTTTGTAATTATGATTAGTTAGTTTATTCTAAAGCAATGGAATAAAACTAGTTAATTGAAATTAGAAAGAGGATACATAAGACAATTTTTATTATTCTAAAACGATAATTACTTAACGTAAATGCAAGAGACGTGTTATATAAAGTTTTATTTAATGATAATATTTGAATTATAAACATGCAGACGTAGGCCATAATTAGATATTTTAAGCTTTCGCTTTTAATTAGTGCCTTTGTAGTGCAGTAGGAGAAGGTTACCGGCTGTTATCTAGTTTTGATCCCAAAGAGAATTTAATTACGCGGTTATGATACAGGCTTAGCTATAACTTTTGCTTAAATGTGAATGAATGCACTAGATCCAATGGCATGGCAACAGGATAAGAAGGGAAGTAAGAAATGTATGAAATATTCTGTTCTTAGAAAAGGAAGATGTTATGTTTCAACATAATTAAGCAAACTTATGGTTTCGCTAAGTGCTATATTTGATTTTTAATTAGTTTATTAAATTTTGCCTTCAGAATAACACTTATAAAGGGATATTATTAAACTCAGCTCTAAATTTTTAATAAAATGAGAAGAGTTTTATGGATATAAAATAATTAAAGAGTAATTAATTCATTTGCAAGATTTGTTTGTGATTTTGTTTTACTTCTAAGACATAATTTTGCAACTTGATTTAGTTTGAAAATGATGACAAACTGATTAATTTTTGGCGGCATTATAAATATTAAGCTTAGATTTATTACATATCATGTTTGTAAATCTGTGGGAAGGATCTGCTCTCCATCACCCAAAGCAGCCTCTATAGCTAGTACAGCAACCTTCTCATTGAAAACCAGCCTTGCTTTTATGCAGTGGAATTTCATCTTCTCCTTTTATTTTTTGAAGGTTTTCTTTTGTATTTAAAAAAGCAAATTTTGTTATTTTCATTATTTTGATAGTCTGGGTTGCAGCATGTTTGAAATATCGAGAGAGCGTTCCGAATATACGTTGATGCAATGACTACGCAAAGGTTTCGTGATTCCAATTTAATGCACATCTGACAGCAAGCAATTCTACAGATAGACAAACTCATTAGGCCTCAAAATAAATCTTTTGCGGTCAATTTCTCTTTCAAAAAATAAACAAAGTTGGAACAGTCTACACATCTCTCCCACAAACCTGGAACTATGTGTACAGATAGCGATTTCCGTATTACCACAGCCAAATTGATCAAGCTAAATAACCGTATTTTCACGTGATGAATTTCATTTTTACTTACAAATTTATTTCCATAATTACAAATAAATATTGTCTCTTATAACCGACCTATCAATGTAGCAATTAAAAAACAAAAATTTACAATAACCAAATTTGCATTCCGATGAGAGGAAAGCACACCAATCAAGACAGACACCAACTATCTCAATAAATCTTTAGGATTTCTGTTCCTAATATGTTTTTATGAAACAAAAACGTTTAAAAATATAAAAAAGAAGGGAGGAATTGTCAAAATATATGTAAAACCAGCAAAATGCACTTTGAAATTTCAAGTCGTACTGATTACATCTCACCGCTTGCTGTATCTTCCTTTATTGCTGCTGGTTTTTATTTCCAGACGAAGGTCATACATTCTAGACCAGGGGTTGCCATACTTTTTCCCTAAGAGCACATTCTAGAATAACTGTTGGATGGCGGGCGCCATTTACTTTTTCAAGATGAATTTATAGTTGTATAGAGTTAATAATATATGCGCATAAAAAGAGTCGGTTTCATATCGCTTTGCGCTGGTATCTGAGTTGGACGCAATTTCTATTTCATTAAAAATGAGAAAACTTTCACGTAGAATTTTATTGAAAACTAAAATATTTTTATTGTGATCACAGCGGCGAGGACACGTTAAACGATGGTGCTCACGGGCATAAGTTTGGGAACTCATGCTGTAGACGATTTCTGCTAGTTTTTACGAACACTGTGTCAATTTTTACTTCCTTGTAGGAAGTAAAGGAAATATTGTAACCACGAAAAATTCCGGGTACCATATTTCAACGAAAATATCCATTTTGACTGCTATCGAATGCAATTTAACGATGTTGTTGCGTGACATCTGCACGTAAGGACAGAATAAAAGACTCTGTTTCACCAAACGAATTATAAAACTGATTTAAAATGGATTCAAAAGAGATTTTTTCATGGTTTATGTAGCCTCAGAATGTTGAAATTTTGTACAGGACTAATATAACATGTAGATGTGCATCTCCCTTTTTGGTTACAATCGGCCGCAAGAAAAGTATATATATATATATATATATATATACCCACTCTGTTACTCGGCTCCGTGAGCTCAGTTTTTTTATTCTTATACGTAGGTAAATTGGGCATTTCTTGCTTTAAAAATTATTGAATTATGTTGTTCTTATTTTTGGTTAAAGTTTTTATGCCTTTAGTTACTCTGCATGCGATATTTGTAGAATTATCAAAAATTTAAAATTTGTTTAAGTGAGGCTAAGCCTAATTTTTTTTACCATAGCAGCCATATTTGTTTACATTTGAAACTTAGCAGAATAATGAACTAATTCCTTCTGCACCTTCGGTGTCTTTTTGCCGAGTGGAACAAAAAGGAATCTTTTAGTTTTGTTCACCGAAAAATCTGCCTTCTTGCCTGCCGGCATAATTACTTGTTTCTATGTAGAAACTTTAATTTTAATTTTTAAAAAAATTGATTTTTAATTGTTTTAACTGTACTTGGTGTTTTATATTTTTCTATATCATTCCATTTTTAATGAAAATATTTTGATATTTAATGTATTTTTGACTTGTCTCGAATTGAGAACAGGATTAACTGAATGAGAAATATATCTTGAATGAAATTCGAAGAAATAAATGTTTCGTATTAGCAGCAGATATTGTTGGCAGTCTTCCTCGGGCAGGGCAGAATGTTTACGAGTAGTGCATGCGCATTAAGTAAACAGCTAATTTCTTTTATACACCGCTCTAGATTTATTATAGTATTTGAATATAAAATGTGGCAACGATTAGATAATTCTTCAGATGGTATAATTTTTGTGCATTCTGAGTTATAAAATGAATGAGATGTAACGCTGTTAAGTGAACCTAGCGACGGAGTGTCACTATGATAAATAAATATAGTGAATTTTATATAGTGCATTTATTCTATTGCGGTTTGTGCTCTATCGAAGAAGTAGATTTGATTCAATTCAGTAAGTTTACATGAAATGCAGGAAAAATTGCATATAATTTAATATTCCGTACTAAGACGCCATACGGCGTATATACCAGCTTTTTTCCATTAACTTTCATCCTCTTCCGAAGAAACTTCATTTAACGTACCTGTTTTAGCGTTTGCAGCTGGAAATGTGCATATAAATTTTACGAATTAATAATATATGAAATGTTTGGTCATACCTTCTGAAATATATTTGTGAATGTTATGCCATGATTCAAAATTTCTTTTTATAAACTCCCATTCTCGTTCTGTTTTTTTTTTTGAATGAAAAACATAAAGTATTTAATCTTGCTTTTGCTGCTTTCAGTTAAACTTAATTTAATTTCTTCATCTTCTTAAGTTGAGTATTTAATATTACATGACTGCTAGTTCCAAGTTACTTTTTTTCCTTTCCGTGAAAAGAATGGAAGTCCGTATTTCTACATTCTGTCTAAATATTTCATGCAACTATTAATTTACGAAATGTGTTCCATGTTTGCTTGTAATATAACAAATGTATATCATTCGTAATGTTTTTTTTTGTATTACATATGGAGGGATAAAAAGTTAATGTACGGTACAAGAATATAAATAATGCATCTAAATAAATCATAGGAAGAAATAAACTCTCATTTTAAAATTATGTTATCCTTTTTGCTGCACTTCCTTAATTAAATGTTTAATAAAAATGTATTTTCACTCACTACAAACAGTAAAAATTAAATTAACACGTTTAAGTTTTTATTTTTTCTCTCCGAAGTATTCAGACTCAGTTCTGTTTATTATAACTATCTTATGATAGTAGTTTTATTATGTCTAACATCCAAATCATCTTCCAGTTATTTTCCTAAATATAAAATAGTTGTATATTATTTTCCTTCTTACTTAGAATGCTTAGAATTAGTAAACGTGTCAAAATTTTTAATTCCTTCACGACCAAACCGCCCTACATAGCCCTTTATTTAGACGACCGCAACCGCCCGAAAACGACCGAGATTGAGATCTTGTTTCTTTCCCTTCTCCTAAGGTATGCAGTAGCAAGTGCAGTTTCCCCAAATGTATCAGTTTACTGCAGACAGCTTGTCCTAAGAAGTTTAATTGTGGTTTCTTATCTTTAGGTTGGACATTGACATTTCGTTTTTGATTCTCTGATTTCAGTTTAAGACCTTCAGAACAGGTTTATAAAGAATGTGTCAAAGGCTAATGGGATCTTTGTAAGAGCGTAGAAAGGATATCATTCGAAATTTTCACACCTATTTCTGCGTTAATGGACAGGGAGGGGAAGAAATTGCTGTGAAACTGGAAAAGTATTTCGGGCGTTTCGGTATTTTAAGGATACAAGTTATTGAAGTGTTTGGATTTCAAAGAGTTAAAACACCTTCTGCGACTTTGCAGCACTGTAATTTTTTAACACT
>KK120043.1:161359-186732 GCA_000611955.2 Stegodyphus mimosarum | reverse complement strand
GTCCATATGCCTTCGTTTGGACCTATCATGACCTAGTAATTCGAATAAATAAAAGACGTACAGTTATGTCTCTCGGAAGAAAAAATGTTTCTCCTACATCATGCTTGGTTTGGTGTTACGACTGCTGTTAAGTATAAACAGGAGCTTTTTCCTATTAGAAAATTTTCCAGTGAGGTATGAAAGCGGGTTCGTAACAGTTTCATGCGATGTATTGCAAATATTTACTCTAAATATTGGTAAGCAAAGGTTTCTTTTTTAATTACTTTTTCATTAAGAGATTCGACTTGCTTTGGTGTCCGTTCCGTTTTCTTTGTCGTTATTTTTGAAACCTTTTAACCTTAAAACGTTTTTGTTATTACTTTCAAAAGTAAATGCGTTTATAGTTATGCCCGTTCTTTTATTTTTGCTGCAAAGATTATTTTGCGCATATAGACATGTAGACGATGCTTTAATATGCGAGTTTCAAATTAAAAAGTAAGAACTGCGTTATATAAATTGAAACATTTATTGAAGTATAATTTAGAATTAGGCTGAAATGATAATTCTTAGTAATATATAAGAGTAAAAAAAAATCATTAGGTTTGCTCTCACTGTATACTTCTTAGACGCGAAGCATTAGCTATGCTTTCGCCAGGATTCGAACTCCGTGTCTTCTAATTGCTAGTTTGAAGTTACTACAGTTACACCATGAGAGCACGCAATGGGGAAGGCAAAAATTCCGTATATTCTTCCTCACTTAAAATATGACTGGATATCATTTCCCTTTTCCCAGTCGACCAAACTCAGATGCTGAAGAAGTAATTCCACCACCTTTTATTCCACATTCATTTATTATTTTATTATTATTTATTATATTTATTATTATTTATTGTATTTATTATTATTTATTATATTTATTATTATTTATTGTATTTATTATTATTTATATTTTATTTTATTATTATTTATTATTTTTATTATTACTATTTATTATTATTTACATTTCTAACGAATGTTGTTGAATTTTGTTCCTTTTGCTAAAAAGACTTATTTTATCACTGCTGTTTTAACCTATCAGCATTAATATAATATACACTTATTTCCCTGTTTAAAAGATTTTTCATTTCTGTTACGGCATCCATTTTCATGTGCCAAAAATTTGGATATTTTTTCATATTTGGTTGTATTAATAACTTAAGAAATAAAATAAAACTTGAAAGCTTTCAGATGTTACATTACGGCGAAAGGGGCGTTTTTCTAACATTTTGTGTGCTACCTTTATTTATTAAATATCATGTTCTTCTCGCTTAAACCATCAAATTCAATTCAGCAGCAATATCGCATGAGCATATCGTTAGAATTCCCGATACACAGTCTCGCGCGCTGAAGATATAAATGTTTTTTTTTTCTGTACAGTATTATCATTGCTCGCTTCGAAATTGTTCAGTCTGTTAATCAAAAATTCGTTAAGTGTTACAAAATATAAAATCAATAATAAAACAAATTCCAAATTCAGATTTCCAGAGGCCCATGTTCAGTAGAAGATTACATTATTCAAAATTTGATGGCTCTAGGTACCGTCGTTTTTTCATAATGCGAGAAACTTACATACATTTATGCAGATTCTTCATTATTTAATTTCTTTAAATATTACACAGGGCTCTAATATTTGGTGGCAACAATTTGAAAACTGAACCGACATTTATAATGAACGAACTCAAAATGCCAAAAAGAAATTAATAGCCCTTCTGGGCTAACGCCCTTTGGGCTTATAATGCAATTTAGAGACAAACTCTTTTTTACAAGATTCTCTATATTACAGTCATTATCACTGCTTGCATATTTAGACATTGGATTTATTTTAAATTAAACATATCTTACATGCAATACATGAATTTAGATCACTTATAATTTTTACTTCGTTTTCGTAATATTTTTAAAAACTCACCGCGAATACAAGTATAGCTGCCTGTGAATACAGTCTGTAACTGCGTATACAGATTTATTGAAACTGTTATCAAGATATAATCGTCTGTTCATGAAGACTATTTCCCTTAGTAAGAAAAAACGATTCATTCCGTTCATTTAAATTTGAAGTTAATTTATTCAGTTAAATTCAGGAACATCCAAAAGTACTATATAAGCCCTTCTTACTGAGAAATCATAGAAATTTTCCACTTACTAAACTAGCGCACTTAAATTTGCCATAACGCCCATAATCTTCCTGTTTGAAATTCATTTATGCTGTTTTGCGTAAAAAAATAAGAAGTTGACGGCCAGCATTTCCATCCAACTAGACATCTGAGATATCAAGGAAATCTCATTTATTTTATGAACTCTTATTTAATAATACTTTGTAAGGTCTTTATCCAGCCTTCTTCTCATGACTTCGTGGTGTACTGGTCAACAGGTTGGGCGCGTATTCCAGAAGTCCGTGGTTCGAATCCCGACGAAGGCGTTGCTCATTTTTCAATCTCTCTTGCTTCAAAAATACCTAATGACTCTACAACTGGCGCCCGAACTAAAAAAAGAGTGGATGATGACTATACACCACCGAGATTTGGCGATTGGGTCCCCTAATCTCGCCCTTTAAAAGGAGGAGTATGTAAGGTCTTTCTCCAGCCTTCTTTGCATGCCTTCGTGGTGTAGTGGTCAGCACACTGAGTGCATATTCCAGAGGTCCGTGGTTCGAGTCCCGGCAAAGGCGTTGCTCATTTTTCACTCTCTCTTGCTTCAAAAATACCTAATGGCTCTGCAGCTTTAAGACAGGACTGAAAAAGGGATTTAACGCTTTTTCAGTGTTTGCTTCATTTGGCATGTCCAAAAGCAGTTTGCTTTCTTTTCAGACTATATGCTATTAAAATGCTTGAAAATTACTTGCCTTATTGTCGTCTATGTTGTTCACTGTTAATTGGTGTTTCGGGGATAAATTGTCGTATAATGCCATGATCCGAAATAAAATCGAGGGCGAAAAAAATGTTTTTTGGTTATTGTAAAAACTATAGCAGAATATCATATCATTAAAAATGTAAGATCTGTTGCATAAGTGTTCATGTTTCTATAACATGCTAAATAGAGAGGGATAGAAATTATCAATCCTGTTTTCTGAAACAGAACTTTTCCAGTAGGCAATTAAAACATAATTAATGTCATATATTACTTATATTGAATAATTTTCTGTAAATATTTTTCATATCTTGTGGGCTTGCTACATTATCTTCCTCTCAGTTTCAAAAATTGACAGATGCAATTTCGAAATAAAGTTAGGCATCTAATTTCTCTTTCAAATTTACATACAGCATAAATCTATGAATGATTTAACATGAATTTCAACGTTGCAATGTAGATATAGAATATTTTAACACTATTTTAGCAAAAGATACTCACAATTTGTTAATATATGGTGCTTTTACAATACAAATTCGTAAATTAATGAACAAACATATCATTTCCTACGAAAAGCTCATCGAGTACAATTTATCAAGCAGCAGTATTATTTATAGACAACTAATTTGATTCAACGAACATTTCTTGGTTTGTTATTTGAGTTACGCTTCTCATGTTATCAATTCATCATTCTTTGAGCCACTCTGGACCATAAGATTTGTGCTTTCAGGTTTTTGAGTCTTCCAGGTTTAATCGCTTTAACTAATTTATGTGGTTCTAGAGAAAGTTTCAATTGTTTACATTATGTAAATATATTGCTTCCAGTTCTGTGTATATATTATTTTGTGCATTTGTATTTTAATATCCTAAGGAGAGCTCTTGCCTCCCAATATCTTGACTCCACTGTGAAACCCCAAAAAGCTCCACACCGAAGCTGGTGGTCCCCGTCCATTTTTTCTCCAGAATCACAAAGTGGGCAAATAAGATTGTTGGAAATGCCTATGCGGTGCAGGTGGGCGGCAAGGCAATCATGTTCTGCAGAAAGGCGTAAAGCCGCAACTGCATTGCGCTTTGAGCTATTGGGAATAAGAGAAGCGCTTATCATTTTCCAACTTTTTAAGGCTGTATGAGTCTGAAGATCTCGTAAGATATTAGACCTAAATAAAATTTTTAAAAACAGTTTAATCCTCCAAACGAAATGCCTGCATGAGAATGTTGTACTAAGCTGGCATCTTTATTGCAAGGACATTGCCGCTTGTTCATTGCCCCAAAGGCCACAATGGCCAAGCAACCACTGGAGGGCGATTTATTTCCTCTTTAAAGTGAGAGTTCTAAGTAATTCTTGACATTCCTCTGTTTATAAGATCTTAGTTCTTTGTAACTTTTTGCCTAGCCATTCAAAATAAAAAAATATTTTAATATCCATACAATCAAAAGTCTTTTATTAAAGAAAATGCTCACCTAGAAAGAAATTTCAAAATCAAAAATAATTTTTTGCTTCATTTTCTATATCTGTCAATAATTGTACTCGATCTCATCTAATCTTCTAATATTCTATTTTCAAGCAGTCTATTTTCTATGGAAATGAATAATTTTAAATATAGCCCAAGGCTCTTTATGTTATTTACTTTTTCAAAACTAAGCGAGAATTGGAATTTTAATTTCGCTTTCTCTTTCCTGAGAGAAACTTTTCAAAGTTTTATTATTGCAAAAAGTTCTTTGCAGTGACTTTAGAGTATCGATTGATAGTTATTTGTTCTCTTTCCTTTCCTTCTCATTTCATTTTATTGAATGCATTCTAATGATGTCTGAAATGTACTGAATAATAATCAACGTAAAAATAAAATAATGGGTATCAACGACATTTATAATTTATTAGTGAAATAATTAAAATTAACAATAAAAATAAAGTCACAATGGACTCTAGAAAATTTCTGTAGGTGATTTCTTTCAACATTAATGGACTGTAAAATTGAAAATTGAAAAATGCATGGAGTTCGATAATTCTGTCAAAGAAAAAATTTCATGTGTGCACCACATGACTTCTTTGTACTGAATATTAAATTATACGCATTTTTTCCTGCCTTTCATTTAAACTTATTGGATTGAGTTATGAATCTTCTTCGTCAATAGCGCATAAACCACAATATAATAAACACATTCTTTAAAATTCCTTACATCTATTTACCACAGCGACACTCTGGCACTAGGTTCACTTACATCTCATTCATTTTATAACTCAAAATGCACAAAAATTATGTATATCATTTGAAAATTACCTAATCTTTGCCACAGGTTCTATTCAAATACTGTAATAAATCTAAAATGATGTGTAAAAGAAATTAAACAAGCGAAAAAAAAGAAACGGTTTTCACAGACGATTTAGCATTTCGCATTAAATTAATTTAGTTCTCACTTCACGACAAGGCAGAAATACATAAAAACTGAAAATATCTATATCGCAAATCACGAAGTAACTCTTAAACACTTATTTCCTCGAATAAATTCGAGAATGGATAAAGCATGATTTAATTCGCAATAATAAAAGAAGTTATCTTAGTTGTTGCGAATTTTACTTTCTCTGTATTGGCAACAAATCCGCTCTTCTGCTAACTTTCAATTGTAAACAAATATGGATTACATGGGAAAAATTATTAAGCTTAGCCGCACTTAAACAACTTTTAAATTGTTTATAATTCTGTAATTCTTGCATGCAGGTTTATTAAAGGCATAAAACCTTTAATCGGAAGATAAGAACAACACAATTTAATAATTTTTAAAGCACAAAATGCACAATTTATAAACATATGAGAATAAGGAAACTAAGATCACTGAGCCTAGTAACATAACCAAAAATATATACATAAATTTATATTTTTTTGGTGCGGCCGATTGCAATCAAAATAGAAAGTGCACATCTACATGTTAGAGCAGTCCTATATACAAAATTTCAACGTTCTGAGGTTACTCGGTTTTGTGTTATACGAGACACATACGTACATACGTACGTACAGGCACCACCAAAAAATCTCTTCAGAATCCATTTTAAATCAGTTTTATAATTTTTGAGAGGGGGGCAAAGAGTCCTTTATTCTGTCCTTACGTACAGATGTCACGGAAAAACGTCGTTAAATTGCATTTGATAGCAGTCAAAATGGATATTTTTATTGAAATATGCTACTGGAAATTTTCGCGATTGCAATACTCCATGTACAAGGAAGTAAAAATGAAAAAGAAACGGGTAACAAGGACATTCTTTCGTTCATATCCTTACTAAATCTCCACATGTATCACCAACAGATTCTTACGGTTTTGGACTTTAAAAAAGCGTATCGTTCAAACGTCGACCTACAACCCTGCTTGAAATTTGAAAAGCTGGGCAAAAGAAATTGATAAAATACCTCTGTCGATACTACAAAAAGCTTTATTGTGTTGGAAATTACAGTGTAGAAAGATGGTGAAAACTGAGGTTATTAAATGCAACATTCAAAAAACGAAAGGTTTTAAGTGAAATATTTCTACAACTACAATAAAAATAGTCTAAAAATGTGCGAAAAGCCTTTGTAGTATATGTAAATTAAATGCAAGTGTTTCAAAAAAAATTTGGTTTTTCTAGTCATTTTATCAGGACTGAGTGTTCTGTGTATGTTCTTTGAAAACATGGTGAAGTACTTACAAGGGTCTTCTTCTCAAGTCCTGAACTGGAACAGGGAGCGGAAAATACGCTATGTTCTGGTGTAGATACTGTATTGGCGAATAACTGCACTTGAAAGGGATTTGAAATCCTCTTTTATTAAATCACTATTATTTACACACTTCCCAACTCGGGAGGGATACAGAAAGTAAAAGACCACACTTGGGCCGAACTTAACAATCAAATAAATTTAACACTAAAACTAAAATAGAAATCTAATTAAACTTTGCTCACAGAGCAATTCGCGGAGTTTGGCCTCTAACTAAAAGGGTGCGTAGCAAGATATACTAATACTAGCGCACTTCAATTTATTTCAATATGCAATCACGTAGTAAGCACTATGGCTTATAAATTTAGCTGCTAGCTGGTCAGACGAACGTCGAGCAGAATGACCGTGATCTCTCTCACACTAAGAGGTTTCGACCTCTGGTTTAAATAGTACTTGGCTGTACTTCAAATTAGCATAAGCTGAAAACGCGCGCTTCTTCTGACGGGAAGTTGAAACATAGAGGAGATAGAAAGATTTAAATTAAAATAAAACTTGGTTAGTTTAACTAAAACCTTACAATTTGTTCACCATAAAATGTCAAAAGCCTTCCTTTTATTATTTCCAGGTTCTAATCGAGGAAACAATCTTCGATGATGAATAAGTCATTTAATTCATGTTAGTTTTTCTTCATACATTTCTAAAGCTAAAATACTTTTCCCATCATACATAGCAGAATTTTAAAACGAGACTTATCGAAATATGGATATTACTAAAAATTATTATAAATTGGTTGTTGCTGCTGCTTTGTTGTGAAAATAATACTCTTTTAGAATTTTAATTATCAAAAGGATTATTTATTTTATGTCTTACCTGTATCACTATGAGGAAATATTTTATTCATTATCATTTGTTTCCGAAATGGTAAGGTAATCTTCGTAAATTGAGAGCTTTGTTTACGGTAGTTTAAAACATATCAAACCTTTCAAAGAGAAAATCTTCGCTTTGTTTCCAGATTCGCTGTAAGCAAAATTTAGGAAAATTCACTTCGTTTATAACGAATATATTTTTCAAAACTTTTCTGTTTCTTTAGTATATTAATGGTTAGAAATTTAAATATCACTTTTACTTACTGCATTTTAATTCGAAATGGTATAGTTTGAAAATAATTCAGCTTACAATTGTAAAGAGACTTTTATCAAAAAATAAATCGGAATTTATGAAAAGCAATATAAATATTTAAATACATGTATAAAACCTCACTACGAACAGATATTGAAAATATCATTAAAATAGTTCATACGTACTATATTTAAATAATATGCAGCAACAAATGTGGTCTGTTTTTAATAAAGAGAGTTTACAAAAATCATGTAAATAGAGCATTAATCGTTGAAAACAATTACAACGTTGCAAATAAATTAAAAAGCATTTGCAAACGCTTCTTTACTTCAAATAAAGTTGAATTACACTAAGAAACTAAGGAAAAGATACATCACGCTCCTAATAAAAAACGGCAACAAATATTTGAAAGGTAATTTCGAATAAATTTGTAACACTTAAAATTATGAAAATGAAAGAATCTTTCATTCAAAAATGATGATTTATTCCTGAAAAGTATAAGTTGTGTGTTACATAATTCAGGTTTTTTATACAGTTCGTAGATTGGTCTATCAATTTAACTGCTAAAAACCTTTCTAGCTTCCTCTGATCATTAAATGAAGTGTCAAAGAAATGCTCCAAAGTAAATAACACATCTTACTTTTAAACAGCTTACAACGAAAACACTTTAAAGCATTTTCAAATGGTACGGGAAATTGTTTTTAAGCATAGCAAATGTAAACTTAGAATGGAACCACAAGTTAAACTCTGATAAGAAGCGAATTTTATATTCTGTTTGTTTCATTAAAAATAAACGTGGGTTCTACAGTATCTAATTTCTACCGTGTTCTATGGTACTAAGTAAATCAGACTCATAAAATGCTATTCAAGAAAGAAGTAAATAATGAGCAATGTATTAGCATTATTAATTCCATTTTCAAGTTTTGTAAACTTGAAAATTAAATTCAGAGCCAAATTTACCAACTGAAGACTTTTTTGTAAAACGTAATTACCTCGAGCTGTAACTGAATTGTAAAATTCAATTAGCACTTCAACTTAAAGAGTTTAATTTCTTTTTTTTAGTTATCATAATTTGTATCCAAGACTTAGACTGTCAGAAAATTATCGCGAAGTCTAAATTATCAACTGAGACTTGAGAAGGATTTAAAAATAAAGAACAGAAGTCATATCTAGTCCTTGAAACTCAGTCAGTCACCTGTGGCGAGGTAACTTAAAGTAACAGTCAAATATAAAATTTAAAAGTAATTAAAATTTAAGTAAGTTAGTAGAAGAAGGCTGCACAATCAATTTAACGCGAAGTTGGCTTGCAAACCTAACCGGAGTAGATGTTCAAATATCGGCAATTATAATGCAAGGCCGAAGACTACATATCTTATCTGAGCTAGCCTCGAGAGGCAGAACACGCTGCGTCTTATGCCTCAGCTTAAATACACAAGCGCTAATTTGCATTCTGGCGAGAAACGAGAAGGAAGAAATGACAGCAAAGACTCAAAACATAAAATAACTGGTTAGATTAACGTAACAGAACGTTAACAACTGGTGAATTCTGTTCTAAGTTTTGAACCTAAGAATCGTTTGTTGCAATTTGAAACATTACTGACTTTTTCGCTTGACTGATTTGAATCATATTTTGGTAAGTTGCTCAAAATTCAGAAGGAGGACAACAGTTTTAAGATCTGCATCAAGAGTTTTATTAGCAAAGAGTTAAAACAAGTAGTGGAGTATATGCTGGAATATTGCATATTTTAACTAATAGAATGAGCAAAACATTTGTCACATAATTTATAATGAAAGCATGATCGTCCATATTCATGAAAACACACATTTTTAAGCATTTTATCAGTAATGAAAAAAAGCTAACCCTGTTAAAGAGAAGATAATTCGCTTTCAGTGCCTTTTAGATTGAAACTTTTAGATTGAAATTAAAGTTCCTGTTAAATACATTTCTTCCTTAACAACAAACCAATGAGCATATTAACTGCGATAACACTATTTAAGCATCTTAAAGGTGCTTTTAAACACAAAATTACTTTTCAAAGCATATCGTATATGATTTTTCTCCCTTCTTATTAGCTTTAAATTTTTTTAATCTTTTATTATCGTAGTATTTTTTAGTTTTCAGTTAGCTAATTGATAATCTAATTGTGGAAAAAACATTTATAAATAATTGGACGTCGTCAGTTCCATATAAAATATCTGAACATATGCTACAACATTTTTATATTTTGTAAATAATTTATTTGTAAATCATTTATTGGATAAATACTTTGCTTCTTAAATAACAAGCCACCCAGACGGTATAGTGGTTAAGGAAGCGTACTCCGGGTACCGAAGTGCCCGGGTTCAGATCCCGGAGAAAGCATGGATATTTGTAAATATAGAGTCTCTTTGCGGCATGGAGGCAATTTAAATACATGGCGAGCCGAAAGTCCTCTAGCGTAGGGTAGAAAGATGGCAAAACCTCGGACCTCTTCCCAGGGTACTGTCCCTCAAAATTGGTAGAAATAGAAGTCCAACCTCCTTAAGTCTCTGACAATCATACTTCCATGAAATTCATGCACAAAACAACAACAACAACAATATTAAATAACTACGTAAGTTGCTAAGCATACTTTGGCACTTTACATTCCCTCCTTCTTCCTGTAAAATTAACAAATCTTTAGTTTATGGCTCAGCTGGTATTTTAACAGCTTGTAACTATAATAAAATAAATTCTTGCAATTGTAAATTTGAATAAGAAAATGTAAATATATTCCGAAAAGACTTTGCCTGAATTCCAGAACTTTGTCTGAAATGCTGTTATCATCTTTTGTGTTTTTTGGCTTAGTGGTTCGAAGGATGATGTAGTCGAGTTAGTAAAATGTAGAATGGTCATTCAAATGGTAGTTCTTTTGGTTGCGTCATTCAAAAATTAAAGTTCTTATTTTTTTTAAAAAATATTTGTTTATTGTTGCAGAAAACTAGTAAATATGTAGCATACAATTCGTTATTTTACAATAAATAAGTTACTTTTCTAAATAATCTTTTAGTTCCTTTCAGTACTTGAATGTTACGGCTAAATTCAAAATTCATTGAAGGAGTTTTGATTTTTATTATTTCCATCACTTTAGATTTAGTGTAGTCGAAGATGATGATAAGGATTTCTATGTGATTGCACTTAGAGAGAGCGCATTTTAAAAGAATTTACATGATGCACTTTGAATCCCATTTAGAGTTTTTTAAAAAGATCTTTCAAATTTTGGATCAAGGACTATAACATCACAAAAACATGCATTTGTATCCATCCGAAGCAACGTGGATTGCCTTTCGATCAATATATTAAGTTCACTTGAAAGCAGCAACCTATTTTTTTGGAATGAATTGTATACGAAATGTGTCTGACATTTTATGCAAAGGTCTCTACTCTTTATCTCCATTTCCTGCTCCCTTCTATTCAATGAAAGTCTCTTTCTAAGACGTAACAAAATATCGGATCTTAAAATAAAACGCTGCTCAACTTTTCTTTTTATTATATCGTCGACGATAGAACACGTTAGCTTCTTTTTTCTGTTATTTTGAAGCTTTGTTCAGGAATGAAATTTATCTTATATATTTATCTTGCAAATTAAATTTATCTTATATATTTATCTGTATAACTAGAAAAAATTATTTTCAATAATTCAAGTAAAATCTCAAGTTCAATGTAAGTCGCTCATTAAAGCTAATTGTTTAATTTAATTCTGAAAAATTAATGGTATTAAATTTAATATGTGAAAATGTTTATTCGTGTTTAGTATCAAATTTTTTTATGTATGTTTTTCTAGACTAGGTATTCCCGTCCCCTTCTTTTTTTTCTTGCATCGACCCCATTTAAAAGAAAGGCTTTCCTCATCGACTGCCTTATATTTTACTCCATAATATATAATGCATAATCACAGTACAAAACATTGCGCATAAATAACTTAAGCAAATCAACTGATAATATGTACATAAGTTTTGAAAAGAATGGTTTATTAGGTTAATGTTACATTATTTCTTATATTATTTTTATTTTTAATTTTACAAATGTAAGCTTTCGGAAATAAAATCACAAAGCCTAATTTCACAAAAATTTGACTTAATTAATGTAATAACGCAAATGTTTAATATAATGCATAAACTTGCTAACTTAATTCTTAAAATATCGCGTTAGAAAATATTGAGAATAATTTTTGCATAAACATTTTCTTTATTTTAAATACCTTTTATTGATTTTTAAATTATATTAAATCGTATTTCTCTATTTTTCCCGTATGTTTATTTTAAACTGCTGGCCACCCAAATTGCAACACCAAAAAAGACAAGAGATATCACAACAAAATTTATTTAGTAGATAACATGTTGACCAAGTATCAAATGATTAAATTTATAGACTTATGTGAAATGTGTTTCCTTTCAGAATTAGTAGCAAGAGTAACCGCCATTGTTGGAGATCACCTCTTCCATACGCTTCGGCAGTGATTCAAAGAGACTTTGGATTTGTTCTTGGGGTACAGCAGACCAAGCAATTTCTGCACGTTGCCAAAGTTGATCTGGGGTGGCAGCTTAGCATGTAATCTGGATCAGTCGTTCAGCAACCATGGACCACATGTTTTCTATCGGCGAAAAATCCAGAGAGCGAGCCGGCCAGGGAAGCAGTTCAATCTGGCGATTGACGAAGAACCCTTAGACAATGCGTGCCACGTGTGGTCGCGCATTATCCTGTTGAAATATGGCTGTGGGTAAGCCCTGAAGGTAAGGAAGTACAACTGGCTCCAACAGATCGGACATGTAACGCTGGCTGTTTAAAGTACCGGCAATGCGTACTAGAAGAGTGCGAGAGTGATATCCAGTACCGCCCCATACCATAATACCCAGTGCAGGACCAGTGTGGCGCTGCATAACGCAGCTGTTCAGCATCCTCTCTCCCCGGTGTCTCCAGACTCGAATCCGACTACCGTAATATGGCAGACAGAAGCGTGACTCGTCACAAAAGACAATTTCATTCCATTCTGCCGTCCACATCCTTCATTCATCGCACCATTGGCGGCGGAGACGTCTGTGGTTCTGCGTGAAGGGTAGACGAAGCAATGGTCGTCTTGCGGACAGACCAATCTGCTGTAAACGGCGTCGCATGGTACGCCCAGACACTGGATGATGCGTTACAGACTGATTGTTCTGTGCTATGGTTCGTGATGTGACTGAGCGATCCGTCACTGCCAAGCGCACAATGTTCCTGCCATCACGTGAAATCGTGCAATAAGGTAGACGCGATCGAACACGTCGGTCCATCGTACCCTTCTGCAGCCAACGGTCACATATCCGCATTACAGTTGTTTCGGTTCGTCCAACACGACTACCGATTTCCCTGAAAAACAATCCACACTGTCGGTAGGCCACTATCCTTCCTTTGTCGAACTCGGATACTTGATCAAACGATGATCGCTGTTTACTGTGAGGCATAATTGATCGTTTTTTGAAAAAAACCACAAGAAAAACGTAATTGCCGAACCTGAAATCGTCGAAAACTCCAAGCCTTAAATAGCACTAAAAATAAGTGGCGAGACAGGAGTGCGTGATGTGCGTCTGCGCTGAAATTCTAATCATTTGCATATCTCACCTCCGCTAATGCATGTTGTAAATTTCATGTTATTTGCATGCTTCCTTCTTCGAGTTGCATTTACGGTGACCAGCAGTGTATATGATTTCTACCTTCCTACATAGCATATCTTTGTATTAACAAACAATTAACTATCAACTTGTAGAGATATTAGGTTATTTTGAAGCAGGCGACGTGAAAAATGAACAGTGCCCTATCCTGGACTGGATTCACTCACCTCTCGAATACACGCCGAACGTGCTGATCTCTGCAGCACGAAAGCACGCTAAGAAGGCGGAAAAAATACCTTTTAAATTTTATTAACCCTTTTTTTTGGAATCTATGGGATCTTGAATATGCCGATCAACTGTCAGCGTATATTTGACTATTGACCCCCATTCAACCACTTGATCATCATTGATCTCCATATTTCATCTACCCCCCAGGATAAATACCGACCCCTTTAAGAACCACTGCTCTAGGCGAATTTATCATGTAGTGCGTTTAATTCTGCATGTATTTAATTTTGTTTGTATTTGGTATGTAATTTTATATGTATTTGAATTTATCATATCTATTGGAAAAAATCACTCCCTTGCAGAAAGGTATGCAACAACAACAAACTATTTACATGATTTCCTGCGACTGAGCTTCCTATCCGAGGACCCCTATATCGGGCAAGGGGTGGTAGTCCTACCAAAAATCCACCTTAGACGAGTGTTCGTGGCCTACATTGGATCCTTACGGATTTAAAAAATGTTCTCCTTAGTCCCAACATCGAACCAGGCCTCAGGGATCATTAATCCCTGTTCTCAGTGCCTTTAACTTAATGCTATTGGTAAACTAAATAATCGAATTTCATGCTTCTTAATTAGCAATATAATTGTATGAAAAGAAAATTATTTGAAAACGCATAAGCCTTCAAATTATAAATATCCGATGTCATTGGTTTTATTGTAGAGTCTTTAGGTTATTTGGAAGCAGGAGATGTAAAAAATGAGGAATGCCCTCGCCGGGACTGGAACCATGGTCCTTTCGAATACGCGTCGAGCGTGCTGACCAATACACCACAAAGGCATGCGAAGAAGGTGGGAGGAATACCTTATATCGTAACGTACCAAACCGTATTCAAAATTAAACGTTTTACAAGCCTACTATGTTTATCTTATGATTTATCACTTCTAATGCGTTTTATTCAAAGTGCATATAGCTTTGGTAATTAAAGATGAAACTTTTTCTAATTTCATTCAAAGAGAAAAATAAATTTAATTGCTGCATATTAATTTATGCAAGCTAATCAAATCATTTTTATATAGAAATCAATTTTCACTATACGTCCTTTTTTGAAAGTAAGAAATATATATTGTTTAAAAGCTTGGATTTTAAGCCATGCCTTTTCAGAATATAAATACTTTATCAAAACCTTTGGGAATTTAAAAATTTTATTCATTTGAGTTTTCTTTGAAGACTTAAATTATTAGAATTTAAAGTTGTTTCCAGCTTACGAGGAACTTCAATTTAAAGTAATGCGATTTCGATCAGAAGATTAAGGTAAGATGCAAATGTTCTTTTAAATTAAGCTTTAACAAACATTTGAGCTGAAAAATTATGTTTACGAAAGCAAATATTTCTTAAAAGTTTTTAGATGTATTTTGTTTCATTTAGTTAATGTATTATTGGGTAAACACTTCTTATCTTTCTTTTCAGAGATTTTTGCGAATTTAAACATTAAAGCTTGTCTTTATAGTGGCGCCCGAACTACGAAAGGTGGTGGATGATGATTCTCCACTGCCGTGATTTGTCGATTGGGTCCCCTAATCCCCAGTCGCTCTTCAAAGGGAAAAGTATATAAGGTATTTCTCCCGCTTTCTTACCATGCCTTCGGGGTGTAATGGTCAGCACACTCGACAGTATTCAAGAGGTGCGAGGTTCAAATCCCGGCGAGGGCAATGCTCATTTCTCATCTCTTCTTCTTCCAAATAACCTAATGTCTGTACAAATCTTTTTTATCGTAACCTTATTTGATTGCACTGTGAGAAGAAATTATTTTACTCAGTTTCTTTATAGACAAAGCTACAGGAGGTTAAGACCCAATTATGATAATTATACTCCCTTTTAAATGGCTGTTTAATATTCAGATGTCTTTTGGTTTTAGCTTAGAGTATAACATCTATTTAAGGAAATATATATTATATCAATGCTAATTTGTGCGTAATACTCCTATTTCCACAGTCTACTTATAACCAAATGACGCTAAAAAAGTTTGCTGACCAGCTTGAAACTAGAAATGAAGTTAAGAAAAACTTTCAGAAAAATTAACCAAAATCACTGCAGCTTACTAAACAAATAGAACGTTTCATAAGCTGAAACTGAAACATACCAATGTTCTCGTGCTAGGGAAACTGGCTGTCGGTTAATGCAAAAAATCTTAGAATCAGATCTAGAAAAACAGTGCACAAACATAAAAAAAGCGTATTGCAAAAGAAAGCGTAATGTTTCAGAATTTAACTACACAATAGAGGGGAAAGTACATTTGGCAATATAAATCTACATCTTCATCAGCCTGTAAACTAGCTGATCTCATTATCCTGAACCGGATATAAATTGCACTGTATAGCATGTAGGTGAAATTGGGAACCACCGAAAACATCTACACGATCAACAGCATGGCTATCATATTTCTAAGGCAAAATACGAAAACGAATATCTGAATTTGATAGCTAAATAAAATAAAAAACAAGCCCTTTCCAAGTATTTGTCTGGAATCTGACAAGTACCTGAGTATAAGTTTTTTAACTTTTATTTGCAGGAAAGTTATTTCTTTTCATAAAATTAATATGAAAATATCGCTGAATGAAACTAACAATGGTATAAAACGCTTTAGTACTTGAATTACCTCGATTCTCTACATGATTATCTTAAATTACTTACAGTGAAGTTATAAAGCTTTAAACTTCCAGCGATCGATGTTGATATTGCGCTTTCGATTAAAAGTAAAAGCTTTATTATTATAGTTCATTCCTTCTTCTTTAAAAAGTCAGAAACATGATAGTTAACCATACGATCCTCCTTACCAGCTAAAGATATAGTTTTCTATTCCAAATGGAACTTTACCGTAAAAAGACATATGAAGCTTCCGAAACAAAATCTGGAATTTTTTGGAAGAGCAATAGATGCGGAAATAAATCTTGGCGACCATGATATGATTTTCCACTTCACTTTCAAAAAAATATTGCAGTCAATATTTCTTTGGTATTTTTGCTCAGATTAAAGGATATTAAAAGTACTTTTTCTAAAAGCTCTTCTAACTTTGCAGTGTTTTATTAAGACAGTTCTTCAAAAGGGCCATTCTGAGATGCATGCAAACAGAAACATAGCGTAATATGTTTTTCTTGTAGTTACGGCGATCTTAATTACGGTAAACCACGTAAAGGCTATCTATCTAAGAAGACGGATGCCTTCGTGGAGGACTTTGTGAGCAGAACTGCCTCGTATACACGTTACACATGGAAAAAGCCAGGAAGGCTCGCATGCAGCCAATCCGTTTGCCTGCAATCGAACCCAGGTCGGAACAACCAATGTTCAGCGACTTTACCGCTCGGCTACTGGTGAGCCATGCTTTTGTTGAATTATGTCTTAGATACTAGTACTTTGTCAAAATACCCCAGAAAATTCAGAACAAAGTAAAACATCAAACAATATAAATTTTAATTAAAATTATAAAATTCTGCCGTTCTTTCTTATCAGTAACTCGCCAGCAGCATGAAGACTTAAAACAGTCGTAGGTCTAGTGCTTGTTGTTTATTAGGCTATCTGCATTGGATTGCGAACTGTTTCCTTTAGTTCTTTTTTTGTTCAGATATTACTAAAATGATTTAAAATAATTATATAAGCCATTCCCATATTAATCTAGTACTTCTTTTGCACTGTCATAGATTTCATATTGTCAAACCTCACCCGTGGGCCAGTGGTTAAAGCCAATGAATACAGGGAATTTGACCTGAGTGTAATCCCAAGCGAATGTTCTTAACTTCATAGCTGTTTTCATGTTTTTATTCATGCGCTCGTTAAAAAGAAACTGTTTCCATCAGGAAGTCCTCTGCGAAAGCTCCTCTCAGTCAGACAGATAACCCTTGTATTCTTTGTCACACTCAGATGACCTAACATATTGTTACATAATCCAAAGATACATTGAAGTATATGATTGTAACAGAAAAATACTATTTCTTTCAATGTTATTTTTTTATTATCATTGTTTGATTATTATTATTAGAAGTTAGAAGATTATTCATTTCTTATGTTTTACCTTTTCTTCCAGTAAACCAGTTTACCTGCTATGATTATATATTGGACTATGTAAACCTATACACTTTTTTAATTCAACAGGAAGCTGTTTAGGTAACTAAATGAACTTATTTTCCAAATTAAACTGCTTAGAAAAATCGACTTTTAACGGAAGTTTCCTTCTACCGCAAATATCGTCTCCGCAAACAGTTCGTGTTAGCATGTTTAATCATATTTTGTGAAAACGTTTTGGCATTTGAAAGAAAGAGACTTGCTTTAGAGCACTATTTGTGAAATTTATAAAACGTTATCGTTATCATTAAGTACAAAGTGTCTGAAATGGAACTGTCACGCAATCAGATTAGAAAAATGATTTACTTCCCGTTCTGTTGCAAAACGTCAGCCACAAAATGCCACCAAATTATGTACACAGCTTTAGGTACTAACGTTGTATCATATGGCACTGTGAACGTATAGTACTGAAAGTTGAAACACAAGGAATGTGACATTCAAGAAGCAAAGCGCTCTGGCCTGCCCATTGATGTTGATGAGGTCCTCCTGCGTGAACTTTTGGAAAAAGGTCAGTGTACAACCACTCGAGAGCTTGTCAAGGAATTAAACGTTAGGTTCGTGTCCATTAGTCGAGCTATGCATTGCATAATCTTCACGTACACGTTCAATCGCTGTGTGCCGCATGAGCCGCCTGAAGCTGATAAGAACAGACGTGTTCGGTCTTGTAGTAATCTGCGTGAATATCTGACACAAAGACAAAATTCTGGTTACTTGTGATGAAAGGTAGATTTACTTCAACAACACAGGTAGCAACGAGAGTTGGTCTGCGCCCGTCGAGCCCGTCGGAAGCGTCGCAAAGCGCAACTTGACTGACAAAAGGATCATGCTTTGTATCTCGCGAGATTGCTGAGGTATTATCCCCAAAGAATATCTAGAAAAAGATAAAACCCTCGACAGTAAGCTGTACAGCGAGATCCTAGTCTGTCTTGATGCTGCTATCAATAAAACCGTGTCTGCATTCACTATCTGGACTCGGTACGGACTTGAATGGGATCTTTTGCCACACTCGCCATATAGACGAGGAATCGCTCTTCGGACTTCTACGGATATTGTTCGGAGAACAGCCTTGGTTGCGCCAACTTGGCTTCTTTAAGGGTATGGGCGACATTTCATCATGATAACGGAAGTAAACACTACAGATAACAAGTAATACTGCAGATAATCCCTTAGGGAAAAGAATTACGGCTGTCTACCTAAAGGAAGTACGTCATCGAATGACAACCATTGCCTGCCATACCACAAAAAGCTGTTTCTCCCTTTAATTACTATACTACAATAATAAATACTAATAATAAATACTACAGATAATCTCTTAGCAAAGGAAAAGTATTACGGCTGTCTGCCTAGAGGAAGTACGTCATCCAATGACAACGATTGCCTACCATACCACAATAAACTGTTTCTCCCTTTTTGGCGTCAAGGCTGTTCTCCGAACAATATCCGACTTCTACCTTTGTTCACACCTGCAGCTGCATCTTATTGGCGCTATCTTCTATTCTGCTCAAAACATCCGACAGGAGATCGATCAGTTTTTGGATTCGTAGCAACAACGTTTCTGGGCCGAAGGCTTTGAAAAATCACCAAAACTTTGGCAGAATGTCTTAGATTTGGGTCGTGATTACTATCCGTACTGCTTTCATGTTTTTGTTCTTCCTCCTAACTTTATTATATTATTTTTATTAAGAGCGTTTTTTGGTGGAAACCTTTCGTTACAACTGGATATATATATATATATATATATATATAAGTCATTGTTAACATTTTAGGTTGATTTTAATACTGATTATTCCTCTTTCCTTCGCTTTTCTAACAGCTGTGTGATGTACTGTTGTTTTGGGTACTTGTGGATGTCCCCCTGTGTATGGTATTTTGGATGTCCCCTGTTTATGGATGTCCCCCTGTTTATGGTTTTGGGTACTTGTGGATGTCCCCCTGTTTATTGCAGGCTAGTATTGGCTCCCGATACCAATACAAGCCTGCAAATCTCATTACATATTTATCTTTTTATTTTTTCTCAAAGAGTAATATTCGTTTTTAATACTTCATATCTTAAATTTTATTTTAACTTTATCCAATAATTATGATTTAGTTTCTTACCCTGTATTATTATTTGAAGGGAGGAGCTAAATATTTTTGTGGGTTTATATATTTCTTAATTTGCAACATTGGTAAACATTGTATGCGTTTTGCTTGTAAACGTTGCTTTGAGATGTTAGTAACTTGAATCTGTAATTTTCACATTTGTTAAGTTCAGGAACTATTAAGATAAATTTTGATATTCTTGCTAAAAACTTTTCAGATGCAAATAAAATAAAGAATATCTATTGTAATGAGAAATCGATTCAAAAGGGTTCGAGCACTAGCTCAAAGTGTGTAGATCGTTTGTTTCCAACTAGGCTATTATTCTAGATAACAAGCCCAGTCACGAAATGTAAACATTTGTTTCAGATTCTGCTTTAACTCCTTTCCTTAACTACATTTATTCTTTTTATTCAGACCAATGAATGAAGGAAATAGAACGTTCTGTGTCTAACTAATTACGGTAACACTTAAGATAGCTTAATTAATTAGTTACAAATCTATGTGCACATCAGAATTACCCAGCCTCGTTTTAAACACCTTTCCTTTAATCAAATTTCTCTTCATCGAAAAGTGTTCCTCTCAAATGCAGTTTTCGTTTCTAGTTCCCTACGTTACACTCACAAACAGAGTATTACGTTGTTCAAAAGCTAATGTAGTTTTAAATAACAGCAGTGTTAAACATTATTTTGGAAACTTTCATATTGCGAAATATGTACATGTAATAATAAAATTCCATAGTCAAATATACACTTAAAAACCTAACTTAAATTTCGTCTTTTCTTTTTGTTTTTTCCCCAGTCACAATTCTAAATACATGTTCTTTTCTTTTTAATGGCGACGATCTCTTATTTGAAATTGCGTGGAATTAAATCTACAGTCCCGTAGTCAAGTTGATTTTTCCGCTTTTTCTACACGTACAGTTACTGAATGTTCTGGAAATATTTAAAGCGAACTGGATTCGCTGACGAGGCTGACGTCATTTCTTCGAAGCTCCGCCTTTCCAGAGGTTTATAAAAAGACTCGCAAAGGAATATCGAGGGGTCTTTTCAATTAATGTAACGATGGAGTAAACTTCAATACGAAAAGTTATTAGTTCTTCATTTTTATTTACTCCGGGGATCTGATTTTTGTAACTGCTGTTTTTTATGGAAATTAATAAATGGATTTTGTTTTTTCTTTAAACGTATCGTCTGATACTTTGAGCTACGACTAGATTTGGTACGTCACACATATATATATAGAGAGAGAGAGACAGATAGATAGATAGATGCTTATACAGATATAGTGACATATTTTAAACGAATATATAATTCATTGTCTCTCCTGAAGGAATAAAAAGACCATAAAAGAGTTAAAAAAATATTTTAAGTGCTATCAAAAAGAATCTATAAAAAAAAGAAAATTATGTGAAAAACGAAAACCGGCGAGCGGTTGCAATCTGAATTAAATTAGCTACATTATAGAAGAAAAAATTTATAAACCATAGTGCATTCACAATGCGTGAAGCTAAAGTTAAATAAAAGTTACTTTATTAGAATAAAAATGGTACCAAGGGTTGAATCTGTTTGCCCTATGTTACATCATTCGACAAGTAACATAAAATAATTAGTCAAATCAATTAATTACACATAAAGCTTCTTCACTAAATAATACAAAAAGAATCATTTAACAATTGATAATAACACAAAATTTAATCTTTAGCAAAACATTTATGACACTGAATGTGAGATGAAGAAAGTGGGCTATAAGCAGCTTGCTCTGTTCTAAATGTGCATTCAATTTAAAGCCTCATTTGGAGTATACAGAAGAGCAAATCAATTGTGAAACGATTTATTTGTAAATGTCCGAAGTTATTTATAGTATTATAAGTTATCCATGAAACTACATATTATACGCTCATTGCAAACTGTACAGGTGTTTGCAGTTATGTATGTTCTGTTTTAATTCTAACTGTTATCCAATTCCTTGACAGAAAAGTAGAAAAATTTGGGTATGAACGGTGAACTGCAGACAAGAATAAAAATTAAACAATTAGATTAAGGAGGCTTTTGTCTTCTGTATCCGATGCAGAGTGAAAGAATGCGTTCTGTTGCCTTTATGAGCAAAGCGACCTGCATAGGAGCCTGCTTAGATAAATGGGCATTGGTTGAAGATATAGGCTTTCTTTAATTTTTAAACCATGTAAGGGAAAATTAAAAATGTTGTAAATAAATCCATCGTAAGAAGTCTTTCATTTTTAAATGGTTCTTGGACTATAAAAAACAAAAAGTAGACAGACTGCCTATTACACCTATTATTTTCTAGAAAAACGTTTTGTCGAAGCGTGAAAATGTGTCAGTGTCTTTCCAGTAAGTGACAATAAGTAAAATATGTCAGTTGCCTTTCTTTGGAGCGAAGTAAGAAAACATGTGCATTGAGCAATTTTAGTTACTGCATGGCTATAATTACAAAATTGTAGAATGGCTAACATTGACCAATTTAGATCAAGGGACGCGTGGGTGCATCAGAAGATGGCTTTTAATTAGTTATTAAGTCAGGAGTTTAATCAGAAAGACATTGTCGGAAATTGGGTTTTGAGTTTTTATTTGGATGCAGAGAGAAAAAGATGGTAAGGAACAGTGAAAGCAAAGCGAGAAGCAATAAGGCAAAATTCTAACAGCTGGCTGTCTTCAAAGTTTATTAATGAGCAAAAAAAGAGTGAATAGCAGATGATAACTGATAGAAAGCTGTGTTGGAATGAAAAGAGACCAAAGTATTGATGTGATGACTCTCAATGTGTGCGAGATGGTGGGAAATAATAGGAATAAGTATTCCTTTGACGGAATTATATAGAGTATGATGAAAGAAAAGAATGTGTAAATCCTCAACAACTATTAAGCGATGACTATGTGAAATATGCTTGTTTCGATGCGTTGAAATAACGAAATATCGGATTTATGAATGATGTGTTATTTTGTCAGAGAAGTAGAAATAGAAGAATGAGCACATAAAATACCAAACTAGTGACTTAGGGTATATGCTTACCACTGCATGCTGTGCGATGATACGGGTACCTTTTTCGACGAACTAATATAAAGAGACTCCCTTTGACTGATATTTAGCATGATTGAGGAGTGGACCCTCTATACGAACACTGAAAGTCAGTGTTAAGGACAGCTTACATAAATTTATTTGCAGTCTGATTCTTGGAGGAGTGTCCCTTGGCATCATGTAATTTGTTATTTAGAATTTTGTAACCCCGAACATTGCTCATGTAAGTACGCTTCACATGATCGTTCAGGACATTGCATTTTCCCAATACAATACAAACAACTCCGGTTACTGCCATGCCGCCCAGAAAGTATTGTGGTTAGGGAAGCCGGCTACGATACCAAAGGGCCTGGGTTCAAATCCCGGAGAAGGCATGGCTGTCACTGTCCGTCCCTTCATAGGAGGCAAAAGGTGGCCCACCTATTGGGTGCCTCCATAATAAAGTGACCACCGCTTCTGGCCTTAGTAGTGACCAAGCCGAAATCGGCTTTTTTTGTTCCAATAGCCTTCGCCATTGGAACAAAAAAAAAAACTATTTCTCATTGCATCTGCTTTGCAATTGCAGACAACGCAGGCGTGCGCATTCGCTAATAACTTTGTAAGCGCATAAGCGTCAATATCCCACCTTGCCTTGTTACGTTCACACGTAAAAACGTAAACTTTTCTAACACAAAATACATATGTGAAGGAAATTTTATGCAAACAATTAATGCAAGTAAATAAACGTAAGTAAATACGTTCAATTACTTGTACTGAACGTAAGTAAATACGTTGAATTACTTGTTTTGAACTTAAGTAAATAATTATAAGAAATCGAACGCATAAAATAATTGCTAAAAGAAAGCTAAAAAGTTTTTGTTAAAATTCTAGCCTTTTCATATTTAAAATGATTACACAAAAAACCAGTTTTATAAAACATAAATGTGGTTCACGCCTCAATAAGGAGAATAATCTAAAAAATGTTTTTGTCATTAGCTTCTATAATCTTTAAGTTCACTCTATCTTTAAGCGGACCTTTTCTGAGTACTTTTGCTGGATTTTAGATTTACTTTTTTTATCCTATCCCAGATATATTGAAATTAAACGCTGCATCAACCATTTATAAGAAGAAACCTTTTCTTTCCTTCCTAAAACTAAGTCTCCTATTTTCAAATTTTCTGTACCAAATACCAGGTCTCTTTTTTGTCGCAGACTGTTTAAATATGAAAGGCTCCATCTTTTCAGGAGCCTTTGTAGTCACTAGTAAACCTTCGCCAAGATTAGTTTCAGCATCGATTACAATTGGTTCAGTGTGGCCGTATTTGGCCTGCCTGTTGGAAATTGCGAGGGTGTAAGAACCTCTAAATTATCAAAATCTGCTGAAAGTGGAGAAAGGAAACGAGAGTTTAAAATTCCTTCTGTTTGTATTACAAAAGTTAATAATTACGTAAATTTTGAATTCCCAGCAACACGTTCGAAATTATATTTATGCTTTCAGTTTAGCCTTACAAATGCCTTCCCAATTGGGATTTTTAGGAAGAATGAAGGATTAGTTATTACTCAAGTCTTCGAAACGGGCAAATGAAAGCTCGTTCTTGATATCTAAGCAATCTAATTAAAGCTCTATGATTTGATTAAATATGGTCCGTATAAACCAGCTCCTGCTGAGTTAAACATTTTATCAGGAGTTACTGTTTGCTTTGGTAAATTGACTTTTTTTATACCATGTTTTAGGATTGGTCTTAAAATCAGGGGATAGAGTTGTGCACTATTTTTAACATGTATTTCTTTCGTAGAATAACACCTATCCTTATATTACTTAAGACAGTAAAAGTAACATAAAACATAAACTTACGGTTCAGAAAGGGAAATAAATTTTAAATCTTCCTTTTTGCTGAAATGATTATTATTTGAAATTAAGGCTACCACTTCTGCAAGAAATTCATTGCGTTGAGGTTGACATATCAAATGTAATTTAGCTTTCTGAATGGGTTTCTGGAATTATATATGAATCTCAAAAACTTAGTATTTAAGATTTATAAGGCATTTTATCTTAATTAACCAATTATTATAATTTAAATCTCTTACAACCAGACTTGTCCTCACTAGAATGGAAATTAGTTATCTCAGTATTTACGTCGAGTGGCTTGAATGTTTGAATTAGAAAATTTCGCAGCCTCGGCTCCAGATTACATCTTATTGACAGCTCTGCTAAACAGTATTCAGGCTTTTACCATTCTCGCTAGCCGACGTTAAAATATTTGAGCAAACTTAGACCGTTTTGCGTAGTCTCTGACCACGTCACCTTCAACCTGAATTTCAACTAATACTATTTTATCCGCAAGTAGTAGATGTTATTTGTAAGCATAAGTGATGCCTTCTGTTAATTTCAGTAGTATAATAAAAAGGTTCTTTATAACCTTCTTAAGTCTTTGTCATACTAGTTTTGGATGCAGCAATAATTCGCTTGTCAGTCTGTTGGGGTCTGAAGGACACTTATTTAGCTTTCTTACACTGATTTAGATTTTTTCTAATTAAAGACCTGCATGACAACATTTTCTGTAGAGTCCTCAGATTTCAGTTCTCGCAGATACTCTTCTTTATTTCAACACGAAATGTTTATGCATGTTTGCCAGTTTGTAAGGACGATGGTTGTCACCCTT
>KK120043.1:131956-161286 GCA_000611955.2 Stegodyphus mimosarum | reverse complement strand
ACCCCTTGACAAGAGATTTTATGTATTGTTCTTTCCTGAAAGGGAAGACAAGTGCCAGAATTTGTCAACTTTTTATTTCTTGAACTCAATTTAGTACGAATTGCTTCCAACAGAAAAATTTTTTGCTTGAAACATCACTATCTTTGAATCTATATAACAGAACACGGTAAAGCATTTTCTTTAGCTCTGATGAGTTTTTCTACTTTGAAACTCAGACTAGCTGCCACTAATGTCTCAAACGCTGAAGTCGAAATAATGTAATACATTTAAATGGCGCCACTCTGCTTTTAGAAGTGATGAGGTTTACGAATACTTATTCGGTTCGGTTTATTCATTTTCACATAAACTGAAACTCCATATGTAAGTTTGAAAGTGTCATGAAAAATACCAGTCTCAGTGATGTTAATTTCTTCACTTGTAGAAACTAAAAGTAATCTGGAGTTCATCTAAAATGGGTAAACTTTATACCAGCTTAGACACTTTTTATAGCGTTTGGAAGACTTATCTCATATGATTTTCTTCTTCCAGAGTTCTTGCATGACGCATTTTATTCGAATATTCGGCATTCATTTCATTTTCATTCATATAATGAAGGGTGTTAGCAACTCCAATATATAGAAAGTTTTCCGATGGTTTTCAAAAGGAATCTTCCAGTATTTTTGTTGACTGAAACAAATTCTACTACTCATTTTATAAATAATGTTACGTAAACAGTGTGAGTTTGGCTTACCATACACAAAACCTTCATGTTGTTAATTCCGAGTCTAACAGATGTTTTTGCTGGATAACTTCGAAAATCTTCTACTGCGCACTCATTAATTAAAGTACATCGTTACTGATTCATTTTTTCATCACCATCATTGATTCCATCTAGACATTCTTAGCAGAATCTGAAACAATAAATGCTTCTTCAAGAGTTGCTTGATCTGTAATCCAGTCATCTAGATACATGATAGAACCCAGATGTTGTACTTCTGTGAGATAATGCCGTTTATACTTTTCAGTGTGTTGTTTGATGTTTCCACCAAGAGGAGTTGGTCAGCATTGATCCCAAAAAGTACTCTATTAACAGTACCTATACACTTGAATCTTTGGTCCTTTGTCAACGCCAGAAAATAAAATTGCACTGTTCATAAAAATCGCCCTTCATCCTTATGATTATTCGCCAGACCAATCTGACCAAAGGCATAGCGAATGACATATGACACTGCAACTCGGGTCCGCCTAAAATTGACCACGACGTCTAGACATTTTGGACTCAGATTAGGATCCAGCTACAGTTAATCATTTAAGGGGACTCGATACCCGAAAATCGATGAAATTACCGATTTTTCAATTTTTTCCTAGAAAAATACCTTAATACCCTTACTACACTGAAGAGAAATTTTGAAATGACCTGACGGTAATAAATGCTATAAAATGCTTCTAAACATTTTGACAGCCCTTTAAATGGCACGCCCCATCAGTTTTTACTTTTTTAACTTCTTAATTTATTTCAGTAAGTTATTAAAAATCTGTGTAAATGAAAAAGAGATTAATTAAGTATGACTGCAAGTATCAGGATCCTCTGTTTATGTTTATAAACTGATTTACTTAAATACAACGTGAAGCTGGGAAAACATTTCTTCACCTTTAAAATGGCAAGCTTATATATATATATATATATATATTGAGCTCAGCAAATATTTCTACGTGTATTATGTCAACTTTGCTATTCTTCTTCAAAAATTGGAATTATTTGTGATAAGACTGGAACAGAAAGAGGTGGTGTAATGAAAGTGATCAAGTTCCTGACTGTAGCATTATTAAAATAGTGCTCTGGAACAAACATTAAACTTTTTAATTAATTACAATACACCAAAATTGTTTTAAAATGCAATTTATATGCGAGGAGAAAGGGCTAAAAGAAGAAAGGAAATCACATATGCTGCTGAGTGGTTTTTAAATGCAATGTTTTATATTTGCTTAAATTTCAAATTTTGCTTTTTGAAAAAATGAATGTAACGACAAATTAATATTATTAACATAATTATAAGTGTTTTAGAAAGTATATTATAATTAATTTATGTATTGAAATTGTTTTGAACGTGTATTAAAGAACAAAAACAGGTAAAGCAAAATTCTACTTGTATTTTAGGACTTTTTTTCAATATTTCTATCTAGTTGAGGTTTTAAACAAAAGCTTGTAATTTATGTTTATATTAACCAATTAAACATTACTAGGTTTTATTTTATATACATATGTATTTAAATTCAGTAATAAAATTTTTAAGAAGTTTAAAAAGATTTAATGACCATTTAGACAATTTACATTCTTTAAACTGCTTTTCTCAGTTTTCCTTTTTTTTCAGTATATTCTTTTACTTAAGTCCTGAAACTTCTACAGATATGGACTAAATTATTTAATATTTTTACTGCTTATTTAAAATTATATTCTTAATAGAAACAAGGATGCGTTTTGCAAAATAGTTAAAAGAAAAATTATTGGAAGTGAAAGTATGATTGAGATCATCTTTTTTTTTTAAAGTTCTTACATAAAAATGTGCTTACATAAAACCGCTCTGATTCTACCCTCTAAAACCTTCCTTTAAATACTTTATATAGTCTCTTCTTGCAACCTAATTTGAATATCGCGCGAGCTAGAAATTTTTATCCCGGTAAGGAAATAGGCATGTTATAGATAGGCAAGAATATTAACATAAAGTAGCTGGTTAGAAGCTTTAGGACATTTAAGGATATAATGATCTGCGTCTCCCGCTTCCCCACGTATACAAATTTATGTTAAAGATATATCTTTCTTATAAAGCTTATGTCAGAAAAGGGCCATGACGATATATATATATATATTAGAAAAAATTTGGTATTCGTATATTTTTCTTTCAGTTTTCGAAGGATGCTCTGGCCTGTCCTTCCTTCTAGTCCTTGTCCCATTCATTTTACCAATTGAATGAGGCTTCTGTTTTAGTCAGAATTTCAAATATGACCAAGGCCACAATATTTCTATTAATTCACTTCCTTGACTAACTGATGTTGTTTCTACCAGTTCATTGGCTTTTCCATTCCCTTAATGTCTAATATGTCCTTTGATACATGAGATTTCAATTTTCATACATTGCGACGGGTTTGAGAAAGTTTTGATTTCATCTATATTGTTTGAAGTACCCGTCGAATTTTTAATTGTCAAAAGAGCAGCCTGGTTATTTGTTTTAATGCGCAATTTTCTCAAGTAGTATTCTGCTTCTACTTGCATTGCCACTCGAATGGCACTTAGAACGCCCTTTTTTCGCAGTTGATGTGTCCCATCCAGAGGATTGAATGATTCTTCATTAATATAAAGTACACAGTTCAATCAACTTTATTCTCGATCTTAAATCGGAGTGTAAATGAAGTCGGATATTCGGTTTCTTCCTGTCTTTCAAATCTGCGGTATTTAATTCGGGAGGTGTTGATATTTATTATACGGCGCGATATCTTTTCATATTCATATAGGATGAAGGTTAGACCTCTGTGCTCTAACTGTTGATTTAGTTACATTGTCCTAATTGTTACAGTTTCTATTTTTCTGCTCTAATGGTGAGCGAAATAGTATCGCTAGAGCATTGAATACTGTGTCAGATGTCGCTCGAAAGGCTCAAAGGTCTTCGAACGGCGCAGAGAGTCTTCATTTTCCTTGCATTAACGCTCACATTGCTCCATCATACGTTACCATTTTGGTTATTACTGGTTTTTACAAAAATTTTATTATATGTAGTTTGAGTTTCCATTTGTAACCTTGCATCCGGCTTGGTGTGAATTCTTTTGCTACAGTCCGTAATTTAATGTTCGGGAGATGTAGAACCCAGGATAATTGCAGGTCGACAATAATTTCAAGCTATTTTATTGTTTTCACTTTTTTGATTTTATCGTCAGATTTGAGGACATATATGATACAAACTATGAAAAAAACTACGAACTTTAATTTGGCAGTAGCCGTTTTTATTCTGCATTTTAATTTAGGTACTTCCCTTTCCTGTCTAAAAATTACGAATTGTTTACCACACATGAATCTAAGTGGGTCATCTCAAAATTAATTCGCATTATGCCATCTTTTGCAACGCGTAGCATTGCGAATATCTTTTATCTAATCACAAATCAAAATTTCAGCGAAGAACCGATTCTGTATTTGTCGATGATCCTGAATGCGTTATTACTTTTCATTGCTTTTGTAGCACGCCTCTCTTACCTCTCTCTGTCGCCGATTGTATTAAGATGTGATACTCTGCACAAAATGATAGAGTACATATCGCATTCAAGATGATGTGTGAAAGAATATATGTGTATCCAGAACTAGCTGTTCAGCAATACATTATGTTTTTCTCCGGTCACCTCAGACCATGTCATTTTTGTATCTAAGTAGAAAATTCTTCGCTAAGTTGTTACTACGCCACCGTCTCTAATCCGTTACACTCAAGAAAATTACAGAGTATATTTCTCGTATATGACTTTTTTATGCAATTTCAACAATTTAAAATTATTTATGCTATTAAGAGTAACTCAAAAATACAGCACCAAATAGCAAATAAAAGAAATACTCACGCTATATTAAGCGAATAGAGAGCACATTTTCGAAAGTTTACATCCTTTGATCATTCCTTTAAAGGACTCATTATTACTTTCAGGATACTTCCTCGTTACTTCGAGAGCAATCAGGCCTCAATATCACTTACTCCAAATTAAATATTTCAGATTCATGTGTAGTTCATTGTTATTAATTACGAAAAAAGTAGTAAATAAAATAAATTTTACTTTCAATTAATTGTAGCTTGTTTAGGTAAACTTCTCAAATATTATTCATTTCTTCAATTAAATTCTTATGTCATTAATGAACAGTGCTTACGGTCTATTTAGTGAACTGTTCCGGAGATTCTTCTCTATTTCTCCTAGTAGATTCGCGTGTCATTAATGAATGGCGTTTTTCTCGGATTCTCTTTTGTCCTGAAGCTTAACCTTCTCATTACGCCTGGATTTTTCGCAGACCTCCAGAGAAGGTATTTATCTCTCATTCTTCTTTCTTTCCTTTCATACATCCCTGGTCTATTGTGGCCAGTTTTACTTTCGTTTTCAGCCTTTTGTACGTCGCTTGTATTTATTTTCGTTCGTTAAGTAATCAGTCTCCTTTCTGCCCATAAGCCCTCTCATATCGAAAAAAGCTTACTGAAACATTCCATTATGAATAGATGAAAAGACATAAGTCCTTTACTATGCTAGCATTAGTTTTGTAGTAACTACTTCCTTTTTCAGCAAAATTAATATCGGCATAATTTCCCTGGCCATTATCAAGTAGCTCTTTAAAATATTTTAAAATCATTTGACTGTGTTTTCAATTAAAATATGCATATTTCCATTCTTTTAATGAAACTGCTTTCGTCGTTGACAGTTCTTTCGCCTTTTTTCTTTCGAAAGCCATTATGTAATTTTATATGTGATTTAGAGTTCAAAGTTGTTTTTCTAATTCTCTAGAGTTCAAAGATGTTCTTTATCTATCAAAGTTTCTGCTTGCAGAAAAGAAATGTTAAACTATTTATCATAAATATTTATTACTAGAGTAAAACGAAAACATCTTTTGGGTTTGAAAAGGGTACATACACACAAGACCGAAAACAATTAAGTATGATGACTTTAGATTACAATCTAATACCTCAAATGTTTCAAAAAATTTTTAAATATCAAAATACTAAATAAAATTAAAAAATGTAAAACATCATATTAATTTTAAAAAATCAGTTATTTTATGCCAGTTAATATCACGTTGCGTTAAAAAACCTTTTATTAATTGCAACAAAGTTTTAAATATTCATAAAAAATTATCAGTTTAATGTATTATAAATTAATATTTTTTACGTGTGTTAATTAAATAAACTATTTAAAAAGTAAAATAAACATTTAAAATATTAAGAAAGGCATTGATTTCGAATATTTTAAGATTTTATTCAACATCACTTTGATTAAAATCTAAATAACAATGTAAAACTACATTTTACATAAAAGCAATGTGTTACAAGAAAAAATGTTTACCGGAAAAAAAATACTTTTTTTCTTCCACGAATAATAAAAAAATACTTCTTTTTCCAAAGATTAAAATATTTAACTCTCAAATTCAATTTTTCTGATATAGATTTACAAACTCAGCATTTCTAAAGAATAAACGCAGTTCATAACAACACATGTTCTAAGCATTTTAATTGATTTGATTTAAATAAAAATGTGTTTAATTTAAAATTTATCTAATCAATTTTTATGAATTTTATCTTTTTACTTATTTACCAAAGATTTTCCTATCGCCGCATGTAACTTAACTGGTAGAGTACATTTTTTTTCTTTTTTTAATAGCCTTTTGAAATTTTTAAAACACCTGTCTTTCGAGGTATTAGATTGTAATTGGAAAACTTTATAAGCAAATGTCTCGCCTAGCCGGACACATGCTAATAATACGTGCGGAATTCTTCAGTATTTATTATATTTAGTCCTTGCAGTTTATATTATATTTTCTGTTAATATATCTGTAAACTTCTTTTCTGATTTCGCTTCATGTTTCTTTGGAAAAGATTCGCCTAGCCTCGTTGCACAGGTAGAAAGAAAAAAATAATTTTGCTACTATAGAATTAAGGATAAAAATAAAAATAATATAAATGATAACTGCTATTGAACGAAAACTGTAGCTATTATTGCTAAGTTCTTTAACAAGAACAAAAATAAAATATAGTGAAATACTTGACTTTGGAGATAATATAAGCTCTGTCTGTATACACCGAAAAACAGAACAAGCGCTGCCTGAGTGAATGTCACCGCTACATTGAACTAATATCACCGCTTCATGAATATACTAAGAAACAGAAAAATATTGCATAATTTCTTTTGCATCTTAAGCCTAGAATTGTGGAATTGGATCGACAGATTAAATGAGTGTGACTGAAAAAACAATACTTTTAATTTCCTGTTGGTTTGGTTTTTATGATTATGATAAATCACTTGAGGGTTATCTGCCTAAGAGGAGGGATGCCTTGTCGGGGACTTTCGAAGGAAAACTGGCTAGTATGGGTGTTACACATGGGAAAGCCACGAAGCGCCCAGGTAGTCGATTCGTTCGCGTTATTCGAGCCTCGGATTGAACTACCAGTGTCTGGCGACTTTACCGCTCGGCAGCTGGTGCGAATAATTTTTTGTTGAAATCATTATACAATTTTATATCTGGACCCAATGAAATTGCACTACCTGGATTCATTAAAATCATATATTTGTTTCTTTTTTATAATAACTGTTTGAGGTAGGTGCCGGCACAAATGGCTAGCATTTTAGAAGAACTGAAGAGATTTACTGTATACTTATGCGCACACTTCTTTAATATATATTTCGGAAGTTATAAAAATACCGTTAAGTGGTAGAAAATAAATATTTGAATCATAGTGAAACATTCTGTAGGGATCTGGTATTTTCCCTCTTCTGTCAAGATAAATTTAATATTTTTCTCAGTAATATGTTTATTTCTTCTTGAACCTAATTATAAAGTGTCAGAATCTCAAAAAGCAGAGACAGACAAATCTTGTTATTATTTTTTTTTCCTTTCTTGAAATCCAAATGATATTTCTGTCGCTGACATATTTTGAACTTGGAAGTCTTTATTTCATAAAAATAAATTTAATTACTTAATTCTTTGTGATGCCGTCAGAAAATTAAATCCAGCATATGTAATGTAATCTAACATCTTTGGGGAATTGAATCGAATTTTTGGAATCTAATTTTTTAACCCTGAATGTCTTCAGTTTTTTCTCCAGTTCTTATGATCACTGAAAGATGCAATACCCATATCATATGCACTTTTCTTTAAATTTCTTTCTTTTGCTGTGTAGCAAATTCCCTAAATTATTTAAGTGATGATTTATTAAAAATTTATTTTCTTATTATTCTAAATTTATGCTACACAACGTGCATTTTATTTAATATCTGTGCTATTATTTTAATTTTAATTGGTGTTTTTTGGTATTTAAGATTGGTATGTACTTTCCTTTCGTTACTCGTAAACGCGCTGAAACACACAATGGAATCGGGTGCTTTTCTACGTAATAATCTTGATTTTATTTTAATTACGTTAAGTTTACCCATTCTTAATTTATACCACTAGAAATGGAAAAATTAACTCCTTAATTTAAAATCTCTTTCAAGATTCTAGCCTTAACAGATTTTAAGATACAGTAAATTGCTTAACTGAATTTTCCATTTTTCATTGTGACGAGAACGAAAGGGGGAGGAAATGAAAAAAACACAGTTTTTAGCAAAATTCTAACACTCTTGCTTATATTGTTAAGGGATTTCCGGTGGGGTGAGCTTTACGTTTGCCGGCTCGGTCTTGCAAATTTTGGCGATAGTTGGCGAGGTTTAAATTTGTGTTTAGTTAAACATCTCGGAAAAAGGAGAAATTTTATAGGTGTGTAAGGCGTTGTTTGAAAAATTGGATTTTTCACCGTTTTAGCAGGTTTTGGCGTTTTATGGGATTCTTCCTTAACAAAAAGGCATTGCAGGTGTTGTTCGTCTCTCTTTTAGCCTCTCTTTTTGTGCTCTTTTGCTTCGCGTTTTTTATGCCTTTGGGCACGGTTTTCCCATGAATCTCTAAAGGAAAGTTTTTGTATTTAAGCGTGTCTTATGGCTCCATTTCTCGGCATCATGCGTTATCCTTAAATTCTAAAAGTTACTTGCCTCCTCGGAGGTATTATTTTCACCAGCATTATGAAAGCCAAAAACTTACAAGCGTATAAGGGTTCAGACGAACTCATTCTCTTAACGTTCAAAATCATGAAATCCAGGAAAAGAGCCGTAGGAGAAACTTCACCGCGGCTTGCTTGCTTTCGCCATTCCATAACCTTTCTGATGGAAGTTCCGATGCAGCTCGTTTCAACTTGTCAATAATTATTCTTGAAATTCGTCCCAACTATTTCCCTGTTGATTCTTCTTACTTGATTAGCTCACAACGTAAGTTAAAAAAAATGGGATTTTCACATTTACCAGTTTGAAGTTAACTATAACAGCAAAGAGGGGTTTTCACTTATTTAAAAAAATGTAATTATGGCTTAATTTTAAAATGTTTGTATTTTAAGGATTCTGAGATGATGAGAAATTTAAATTTTAGTTTTATTTGATGAGCATCCTGCTCTTGTTGGGGTTAAAGTAAATAGTAAATTGTTAACTGTAATAGAATTGCTCCTGTGTTAATTTTCTTAACTTTCCTAAAAGGCTTTTATCTAGTTTTTACAGCTACTAAAGTCTAATATGAAAATATCTTTTCATACATTTTTAGTGCAAAAATTACAGTAGTTTTTAAGATTCGTATTTTTCTGTCATGCCAGACCCAAGATCTGAAAATTTTGTTGCTTACCCATGCTAATGTAAGATTTTCTGAAAAACATGAGTTTACCAGAAGGGCTATGCATTCTTCAAATTTTTCTCTGAATAACTAAAGACAATTAAATTATTCCCAGTTCAGTTTCTACTACTTCAGATGGAGTGTGTTCTTTATGATCTTAGACGAAAAATTTTCAGATATATCTCTGCGGAAATAAATCTTACTTCATAAAGCTTTCTGTGAGTTTTCTCTTCATTTTCGCGTAATTAACAGCGAGGTTTTCACTTATCCAGGGATAGAGTATCAACCAGCCTTGCAACTTTACGTATTAATACTGATTGTGCTGAGCAGAGTAATTTATCTTCCGGAGGCAAATTATACCATTTAGGAATTTAAGAACTTAGAGTAAATTATATACTCCTGTAAATCGAAAGTAAGCCTTTCCAAGATTTTAATTAATTAAGTTTGATTTAACGAGTTTGTAATTTTGAAGTGTTGCGTTCAACGGGTTCGTGAATTTGGAGTAATTGACGATAACACTTGATGAAGAATCGTAACACAATTTATTCGCCAGTATTACACAGTAAAGTTCCAAAGACACGTTTACAGTCACCGAAAAACTGTGATAAACACGCTGAAACCATCAGCAACACAGCCTTCATGTTACAACTGTGAAGACAGCTTCACGGCAAAGCTCTAAAGTACCGCTCCCGACTCGGTTTTGTTGCTCTCAAGCTAACATCTGAACTCTACTAGTCTGCTACTGAATTTAAGCTACACTCTCTGCGCGTACAGGCAGAGTATGTATAGCTTTTAACCTACCTTCGAGAATATTCCCGACTAAAACCGCTAAGAATGCGTTCTAGAATGTTCTTGCTCCATCTATGGCATATCACCAATTCTGTCACCAAATGGGAGATTTTGCGCCCAGTCTGGCAACTCTGCGTTTTTCTGGCAACCCTAAATCTGCTTTGCGGGGAAGCTATCTTACCGCAGATGGGCACTTCGCAACAGTATGTTAAGTTAAAAAACGGTATCGTATCGGTTCTGGGGATTACGTTTAATCGGGATTTTTCTGTGCCAAATAATGACCTTATATTTTGTATTTTGAAATCTGTAGAATCTCGTGTTCGTTTGGAAACAAAAATGCACGAGAACTCTTAGACTGAAACGAATTACCGTAATGCCTTTTAAGTACCACAGAGGCAAGGACAGGGTATAAAACACACTTTTATTTTTCTAAGATAAAAAAGTAATAGATAGCACTACCTGCGCTTACAAAAGCCAATAATTACGGTTTGAATCAAAGATAATGGATGAACTAAATATAAGACAAGTAAATTATCCTAAGAGATTATTAATATTACTGCACAAATAGAATACCGAGTATCTGGCTCTGGCATAAGGGCGCATAACACATCTAATGGCAAGAAAAACGCAACGCCGCAGTATACTACTCACAAGGAAATCAAACTAGCAGCGTGGCCTTCAAGCAGGCACAACACCCGCTGATACTACCCTCTAAAATCTAAATACTCTCTTCTCTGTACCTCATTTGAATATCACACGAGCTAGAAATTTATATTCGGGCACGAAAATGGAAATGAGGGAGATAGGAAAGTTCATTAACATAAAATAACAGGTTAGAAACTAAACGTTAACTCTACAAAACTTCTTCATATTTCACCTTTAGGTATTTTTTTTCAAATATTAAGTCCTATATAGTTTTTATTAAGCTAATAGAAAAATTTCAATTTTTTTCAATTTCACCTGAATTAAATTTCATAAATTTGTGGGGTTGTACTTCTTTAATTCCAAAGTTCTGTCTTAAAACCCCACTAACACGAACACTAACAAGCACGAATAATCGTTTAAGTGTGTGAACAAAATACGTAAAACTTAAGAAGGGCTCACTGTCCTTTATTTTTTAGAATATTTACAATCAGTTCCTACTTGGAACTCTACACAAATCCTCCACTCAGGCTTCAACTTAAATAATAATGAATTTAAATTAAAATAAACTAACTTAACTAAGCTACCTGAAAGGTATAGTCGAAGCTATCAGAAATCTAAATAGTTGGCCCCTAAGTATTAATTAAATCAGCGAAGCCAAACAAGGGCCTAAGGGATGGCCGAGCGTAGTAGCTCAGAGAGAACGCAGCCGAAGGCAAGCGCGCGCTAGTCAGGAAATCAGACTCTCTCTCTCTCTCGAAGTCGGTGAAACCTCGACTTAAAAAGTACTCATTTGCATTTACTGTGTTTCTGAAATTACTTTCTGGCAGGAAATTGTAAGCTGAAATAAGAATAAGATAGGAAAGACAAAAAACTTAAAATCACTGTTAATAAATATAAGATAAACCTTACAAATTCTATCACAATAAAACCTGCAAACAGAAATGCAGATCCTGTACTAGTATTTAAGGATATAGGTCTTGTATCCTTAGTCTTTGAACAACTTATATATAATAAATTGAAAGAAAAGGTTAAAACTCATAATGCAATAATGTTAATTTTATTGGTGTGTTTTATGAAAGCATTTCGCTTCATTCATTTTGTCCAATGTTAACGTTCTGGTCTTTGGCCAATAACATAATTTTACAAAAGACAGACAATTTAAGACATTTATTTGGTGAATGTCACTGAATTCCTAACCTTTTAGTATCGCATTCGACGTAAAAAAAAAACTAAAATCCCAGCACTGCCCATCTTACGACATCCTGCTCCCATCACGAGACAATAAAGGCTTTGCGGATTTTTACTTTTAAAGTCATGGCTGACATTACCACGTTGTCAGAAAAGGAACATGCTGCCCCGTATTTAATGAAATTTTCCTATGAGATAAGACTGGTAAAGGAAGGAAAAGTCAGACAACTTCGGCGGGGAAAGACTTTTTTGTCTGACAAGTGAAATGAACTCTAACGTATCATACAAAGAAAGTCACTGTCAGAATGGAAATTTTAAAAGATAGGAAGAATTCAAAAAAGAAGGAATGTAAAAGGCATTTCTTTGCATGTAATGGTAAATCATTAAAAAAAGAAGAAGAAAGAAAACCTTTATCAGATCTCTTTTACTAAGCTGCATGAATAATTAAATATCTGCTACCCTAAATAAATTTTTAACGGGTTTAACATTAAAAAAATTGAAAGAAGAACAAATATGGATTGCTTCGTCAAGTATTTTTAAAAAAATGTATCTATGAAAACATTAAATCAAAAATCATAAAATATCTCTTTTAAAAAAACTGTTAGTTAGTTAACTCATTATGCGTTTCCATTTAAAGAGTAAACTAAAAATAAAATGTTATGAAAATTAAATAGCAGAGAGAATACATAATCAATATATCTTACTTAATTATTGGGACATTGTTAGAAATGTATGTGAGAATTATTAATATTTATTTAAAAAATACTGGATTTCTCTCCTTCTTTCATTTCAAAATATTATCATTTAGCAGACTGTAGGTAGTTATTACAGAATTTGAACATTTTGTAGCTTAGCTTTCAGCAGCCTAGTGAAGGATTTTCTAAAGAAGTCGGCCCATATTTAAGCTGAATTGATACTGAGGATATTGAGGATGAAATCTCAATTACCCATGCGGTTAGCCGTTCCATTCACAGAAATGGAATTTAGAAAATAATTACCAACGTTCGATGGGTTTTTTCCCTTTAAATAATTGGTGCAGCAACTTACAACACTAAGTTGTTGTACCACTTACAACAAGCACACACTTACAACAAAACTTTATTGTAAGGGGAACTTAAGGCAGCATTTATAAAATAACGTTATGATTTTTTCATTTAACAATGATTTGAAAACATTCTGCGTATTCAACAAAAACCATGCTCCGAATTTTGAACATAAAATCTGATTTACTTCTTTTTCAAAACGTCTGTGCATTTTTGCAGAGATTCATACAATTTGAAGTATGATTGGTCTCAGTTTACAGTTCGACCTGAAAAATCCCTGCGTAATCAAGATGACGATTCTTTGGATTTAACCATAGAAACGAAAAACGTCCGTTGGACTTCCGTGTTGTCCAGGCACAGTCCGTTGCTTTCTGTAACCGCCAGATTCTTGTATCAACACAATAAGAGTAACAACGTTCCGTTTCACATTTCTGTCCGCAGTCGCAGAAGGGAGTATCCATAAGTTTGAATCTGTTGAAATATACTAAAATGGCTCATGACTTGTCAAGAATTGGGTTACACTAGCACTGTAGGTCTTGATTTCTACATTAATTTTTGGCAATAAGCGAAATGTCCCTCTTCCCATATCTGCATCTGGCTATCTACTTTGCTAATTTTGTAGTAAGTTTTCGAAAGATGTTTTTTTAATGTGAAACCAAGGAAGTTTAGTAGATTGGTCTAGTAATTCCGTTGTAAATAAGTCCTTTCTAGTAATTCTGGTAGTTCCTTTCTAGTTTCTAGTTGCCAGCTTGGCTAGGAGGTCAGCGACTTTATTGCCATGAATTGACTAATTGACTAATATACAGGGTGTTTATAAAGTTCCGGACCCATTTTGATGTTTAATAACTCATAAAATAATAAAGATAGATTAAAATTAATAACATAAATGGTTAGATAGACTCATAAAGTTTCATGACCCTTGTCAATGAACTTCCACGTGTGTCCCCTTCGTCGCACGGAGAATACCAAGTCGATATTCAATTTCACGCCAGGTACCGGCAAGCATGTCGGCATCCACAGAGGCTATTACGGTTGTAATTATGGCTTTTAGGTCATCATGTTCGACACTCTCCTCCTGTAAACGTTGTCCTTTACAAATCCCCAAAGGAATAAGTCTAGCGGTGTTATATCAGGTGATCTGAGTGGCCAAGGAATTGGACCTCCTCGCCTGATCCATCTTCCCGTAAAATGGTCATTCAAAGAACTACGAACGATGGTACCCCAATGAGGTGGTGCACCATCTTGTTGCAAAAGGACATGTGGCTGAAGCTTTTCTAGTTGTGAAAATACGAAGTTTTCCAACATGTCTAAGTATACGACTGATGAGACCGTCTTTTCTGTAAAAAAGAAAGGCCCAGTAACTCACTCGTGCATTAGTCCACACCACACATTAAACTTTGGGGAATCCCTTTGTGCCTCACGGTATTCATGGGGATGCATGTAAACAAAAGAGAGAAAAATTCAATTAATGAGCAGACAATATTTAGAAAAGTACAGATATTTAGACTGGAAAATGAAATTATCTGAAATTGACCACACGCGCAGACGATATTTACAAAAGTAAAGATATTCAAACCTGAAAAGGAAAATATATAAATTATTCCATCAATAAATGCCATAAGTGTGTTTATATCTTCATTATTTTATGAGTTATTAAACATCAAAATGGGTCCGGAACTTTATTAATATCCTGTACTTTAAGAATTTATTAATTTTAATTAACTGTATCAATTGTTAGTTTTATGGACAATATTATTTACAGAAGTACGTAAATTAAACTGATATGTAACCATACTGAAAAATATAAAGATATGATTTTTAAAAAAAACCTACATTTGCATTTTATTCCAAAATCCTTAATCGAAATTTAGTCAGTTTTCATAAATTATTTTTTAATTTAAAGAAAAGGGAGTAATGTGATGGACGTCAGCTATTACAAAAGCATAAAAAAACTATCTCACTTCGCATAAGACTGTCAGAATACGTTTTAAAAATGCTGAATTACATGGTTCTCATATTACATCGATCTCATAATTTTTTGTTGTGGTCTTCTGACATTCTTGTGGGGAATAGTACCCTTTTTTTTGTTTGCTTTCCTGTGAAATCCGACTTTTGTCATATAGCCCCTTTTTGCATCTTCCGTTTCAATTAGTTTTTGAAAAATATAGGCGCTAAATAAAGATCTCAGATGAACGGTATCTGGAACTGAACTCTTTCAAAAAGATGGCTTTCTTTATGCACCAGCTATTGAATCCCAGAATTTAAAGTAAGTCTTCATAATGAACTCCTTTCTTCTCAGCATAATTCATCATTAACATAAACGGTTCGAAACTCCAAGAGAAATATCAGTTCTGCAAAGATAATCTCAACTTTTATATCATGAAGAAAAGAAGCTTGCACCAACGAAGTTAAACAGAAAAATAAAGTAACCGAAAAAAAAAACAATTTAATAATTATTTACAACAATGCACTGTTTAATAAAGCTCTTTTAAGCGAAAAAGGGTGTTCCTAAAGATGAAAAGAATCAAACTTAAGAGATTTTTAAATGTACTATCAATAGATGAACTTAATTCTAACATCCCTTAAATTGAACCTTTTGTCAGTTCGATTATCCCCGTAGGTTTCTTAATTATACTAAGCAAAACGATCGCATGACATACATATGTGCGCCTTGTTGTTAACAAATATCTGATAAAGCAAATTATAGTGTAAGCTTTAGATAAAGATCCAATTACGAACTTTCCTTAAAAGTGCGATCCAAACTTTAGATGACTAATTAATATTGAGATACGTTTCTTTAAAATTAGTAATTGAAAACTAACTGTGATATTAAATAATTTTCTTTATTAAATATTACAATTTTATGCAATACATTGAACCGAAAGGGTTTGTCTCTGAAACAGACTACAGAAGTTTTTTAATATTACGCCAGTAATTGCAGAACTATCTTCTCTAAATTATACGTATATAAGATTAAGTAAATTGAAGTTGTTCGTGATGCAATTTTGTAAGCATTAGATGTTTGAGAGTTTGGAAAGGAAGGAAATCCTCCACTCTGTACTTCAATTACGGCAATTCGTAAAATTACCGTATTATTGATAATTCATCTGAAGGAATGAATGATACTTCGAAAACGAAAGCTCTATTTGTATTATATTATTTAAATAATAATGAGCATAGTTAGAAAGTATTAAAAACAAATGTAAGAAAAATATATATATATATATATATATATATATTTAACCCTTTTAAAGTACAATACATAGATCGAGTAAGAAAACAGTGAGGCAAATACTTTCGCTTTGACCGGATTGCTATTTTGAAAGGATTGGCTAAGGAAAGGTTTACAACCTCTCATAAATTAAAAAATAAGGGAAAAGAAATCAGGTTTCTTTGAAAAATTCTGCGTGGAATTCTTTTTTCCTTAAATCCATACATGCTGTATCTAAACCTTTTAAATTAATCCACATAACCAAGTAAGTAACTCCGTAACTCAAGTATTAAGTTAATAGAAAATTTAATGGTGACTGCATTTTTAACAAATGCAGTCACCATTAAATTTTCTATTCTATTAGAAATGAAACTATTTATTTTACTAAGCTATATTAATGCATACAAGCTCGATGACTCAAAAACATCTGGTAAAACAATTGTTGTTGCTGTTGCTACAATGCCCGCTTCTCTGACCTATAGTCAGCCCAAGCCCATGAAATTCCTCGTGGCAAGGAGATCAACCTCTTGAGAGAACTTTCGGCTCGCCGAATATATAAAGTGCCCCTATGTCACACGGACAGTATACATTTACAAACATCCATGCGTTCTCGAACCCGGGTGTTTCGGCACGGCAGTCAGTGACACTAACCACTATACCGGTAAAAATATAAAGACAGTTACGTGAGACCGATATAAACAGATTTTGTAAAGAAGTGCGTATATGGAAATGGATCGTTGATCTATGCAGAGTGCTACTGAGAGATATATAGAAGCGTAGATTATAAATCCCCGTGCGAATTTTGAGCGTTTTCCATCGCTACACGAAAGCGAAGCTTGCCGACTTGTATTTTATCTGAGGGTGGGACTGAGACGATCAGCAGATAGAAGAAAGTACAGAGAATGTTTTTCACGAACCTCTTACGAGCAGCCGTTTCATTTCCATCCACAACCCCATGCATAAAATACACTTCGGCGAGCTCTGCGTTCGTGTAGTAATGTACACTCATGTCCATAAATTAATGATAATGCAAAATCAGGAAAAGGAAAAGTTAGAAGCAAAATAAATTTGACTTATTTGTAAAGCTTATTTATTAAACAAAAGGTAAAGAGAAAAAAAGATGCTATATGTTTGATATTATTAAAAAAATTAACGATTTTTTCTACCTGAAGCAAATTACAAAAAACACCTATTTGCAAAAAAAAAATATTACATGGCTGGTATGATTGTTAATACATTGCATGTCTCCCAGACGATGCAATACAGTCCGTAAAATGCCTAGGCATGCTGAGTATCAAATTATCGATCTGATCTTGTGGGAAATATTACACCACTCAAAAAGCAATGCTCTCCGAAGTTCCGGTAGACATGTAGGAGGAGGTTGATGGGCTGCAACTCGTCGGCCAAGCATGTCCCACACGTGTTCTACTGAATTCAAGTCCGGTGAGAATGCTGGCCAGTCCATACGGGTGATGTCCTCCGATTGAAGGCATTCGCTTACTATGTTTGCACGGTGAGGACGGGCGTTGTCATCCATAAACACAAATTGTGCGCCCATGGCGCCCCGAAACAAACCTGCATGTTGTTCCAGAATGACGTCCCGATAGATTTGGCTTGTCATGGTTCCAATTTGAATTTGGTTCTATTGAACATGCAGGTTATTTCTGGAACCCAGAATAATTCCACCCCAAACGAGTACTCCTGCACCACCGTAACGGTGTCGTTCAATGAAGTTTTCTTGATGGTAACGGGTACCTGGAACTCTCCATATGAAAGTCCTTCGAGAATCAGACTGCAAGCTAAACCTGGACTCGTCGAAAACATCACACAAGCCCACTGTTGCCGTGTCCACAATGCATGCTCTCTACTCCAGCGCTAACCGCAGGCGACAGTGAGTTGCAGTAAGTGGAACACATCTGACAGGTCTACGAGCATATACACTGGTGTGCAAAATTAAGGACCAGACGGTTTTTTCAATATAACTTTGTACAAAAGCTTTCCAAATCAACACATTTAATACCGTGAGATCCCGAATACGTAAGGACATGAGTAATGTAAGCAACACTTACTAAAAGAGAAATCAGAGGGATAAAAAGAAGCTTTATTGAAAAAGTAGCATGGAGCGCAATGCGACTGAAGGCCGAAACATCCCTGTGATGGGTGTCCAACAAGAAACATCCGGTCTTTAATAGGGGATATGATCTCCCCTGACTGCTAGGCAGGTTTCACAGCGTCTGCCCATGCTGAGAATGAGGGTGTCAATGAGTTGTTGAGGCATTGCTGCCCATTCGTCTTGGAGCGGCAATCGAAGCTCCGGAATCGTTACTGGTGGTAAGGTACGAGCTGCCAAGTGTCTGCCTAGAAAATCACATACATGTTGGGAAGTTGGAGGAAGGCCGCAGGGTGACAGGTGTGGCGGCAGAGTTCTGAATTGCTCACAGCATCATTTCACGACTTTGGAGACAATTTCAAACTACAGAAACAGCTATCCGGGGGTTTAGTAGTGGTCGTCCACGAGGAACCACACCCGCAGATGACCGGTATATTGTCTTACAGGCCAGAAGAAACAGGCGGCAGACAGCCGGAGAAATCGCTAGACACACGACACAGGCGACTGGAGGACCGATATCGCGTTCTACCGTGGCCAGAAGACTGCACGATGGTGGTCTGTTTGCACGACGCCCTGTACGGTGTGTACCTCTAACGCCTGCCCATCGGAGAAGGCGTTCCCTGTGGTGCCGGGAACACCGAAATTGGAGAGACAATAAATGGGGACGAGTACTCTTTAAAGATGAGAGCAGATTTAGTCTGAGTTGCGATTCTAGACACATACACATCTGAACAGAGCGGGGAACATGCAATAACCCCTTCAACATCATCAAAAGGGACTGTTTTGGAGGTCGCGGAGTTCTCTTTCGAGCAGAAATAATGCTTGGTAGCCGGACCGACCTTCATATCTCCCAAAGAGGTTCGTCACCTGGGACTGCTATTGTAACGAGGTTCTTCTTCTTTACATGCGTCTTTTCACAAGGGCTATGGGTCCTCAGTTCCTCTTCATGGACGACAACGCTCCACCTCATCGCACAGTTACTGTCGAAGAGCTGTTGGAGAGTGAAGATATTGAACACATATATTGGTCGGCAAGGTCTCTGGATCTAAATCCCGTCAAGCATGTACGGAACTTACTAGGGAGACACGTGCAGCACGTAACTTATCGCCAGTAACGATTCCGAAACTGCGATTGGTGCTACAAGAGGAACGAGCAGCAGTGTCCCAACAGCTCATTAGCAACCATATATCCAGCATGCACAAATGATGTGAAACCTGCCTAGCAGTCAGGGGAGATCATATTCCCTATTAAAGACCGGATGTTTCTTGCTGGACACCCATCATAGGGATGTGTCGGCCTTCAGTCGCATTGCGCTCCATGCTACTTTTTCAATAAAGCTTCTTTTTATCCCACTGATTTCTCTTTTAGTAAGTGTTGCTTACATGTCATGTCCTTACGGGACATGACATGTAAGCATTGGGGATCTTGCGGTATTAAATGTGTTGATTTGGAAAGCTTTTGTACAAAGTTATATTGAAAAAACCGTTTCGTCCTTAATTTTTGCACACCAGTGTAGACCAATCTGTCTTAAGCGTCTATACACGGTCTGGCTTGAAACTGTCGTACCAGTGGCTGAAGAGAGCTGACGAGACAGGTCTGAGGCTGTGTTCCGCCTGTTTCTTTTGGCAGTAACTGCCAAATACCGGTTCTCATTCGGAGTTGTAACTCTGGGGCGACCTGTGCTGTAACGTCTAATCACATTACCATCATCTTGGAATCGCTGGAGATGACACTCTGGGCAACTCCAAGTTCGTGTGATACTTCCACTTCGGTACGCCCACATTCCAGACGGCCGATAATTCTACACGTGAAAAATCATCCAAATGCGTCCTTTGTGTCATAACTATTCGGTTATTGCACTGAAATACTTATAAAGCGGCTGCGCACTCTCTTACACTCTCGTCATTGTGACGTGAAATTTGCATATGATTCTTGAAGATGTGTGTAGTTATTTTACAGGTGATATATTTATTTTAGAGTTCGATTTCCGCGTGACTCCGATTTATCCTTAATTTATGGACATGAGTGTAAATTGCTCGAATTCCGCAGGGGAATGACGGTTTACGCCAGCATAGTGCTTTTATCTACTGCTTAACAATTCACTGTAAAGTCTGAAAGCGCTTTCCCCGTCGCACACATTCCACTAAAAATGTATTTATTTCGGTCCTCTCTGTGTCCGGCTTTGAAAAACATTTTATGAAACGAATTTACTAAAACAGTATTTTATAAATTAGTAATGAATTAGATTTAGTAATAAATTCTCCATGTACTGTTACTCTCTGTTTACTAATTAGTAATAAATTATCTCATTACTCTACTGTAGTATAAACGAATACGCTGACTAACAAGTACTTTTTTTACTTTCTTCTTTTAATAAGGGATATTTCTTACTAAGAATAAAACTTAAATTCTGAAAGGTTTCAGATATTAAATTACGTCCAAAGGGGCGGTTTTTTAACATTTCGTGTGTTACCTTTATTTATTAAATATCATGTTCTTCGCACTTAAAACATAAAATTCAGTTCAAGAGGAATATCGCAAAGTAATTTTAAACTGAGCATATCTGTAGACTTTCCGACACACAGTCTCCCGCGCTGGAGGTAAAAAAGTTTTTTCTGTACAACTTTGCCATGGCTCGCTTTGAAATCCTTGAGTTTGTTAATCAAAAATTTCTTGAAAATTTACACATTATGAAATCGGTAATAAAACAAATTCCAAATTTCAATTTTGGACTTTCATATGCTCATATTTGGGTGGAAACGTTCAAAATTCAAACTTTAACGGCTCTAGACACCGTTGTTTTATCACAATTTCAGAAACATATATACATTTGTGAAGATTCTTCATTATTTAATTTCTTTAAATATAATACAGGGCGAGTAATATTCGGTGGCAACAATTTGAAAAGTGAAACAACACTTTTAGTGAATCGACGGAAAATGCCAAAGCGAAATAGATAGTCCTTCTGGGCAAATTGCCACTTTGGACTAAGTTTTTTTTAACGATTGCTGTTCAAAGGAAAGTTATTACGGCCTTAAGATGAAGTAAAAAAATTCTAAATCACAATTATTCGCTTTTTAAATCCCATTTTTCATTAGCCTTAACATTTTCGAACTTGCATAAATTTCAGTTAATGATAAGTAAATTTATTATAAGCATAAATTGTTCTTTAATATATGAAAATATAAGTCATATATATATAAGAACAGCAGAATGTCAAATATCAATAATACAATTTCCTTCAAAAGTTTACTTCTGTAAATCAATTCTCCAATTCACTTCTTGAAGTAAACTACGCATTTCAGAAACGAGATCTCAAACAGAATCATATCCATAGTTCAGAGTTACCAAAAAAAACAAAACGAAACGATGGTGCAAATTGAAGAATTCAATCTTTGAAACTAGTACTAATGCTGTATTAAAAAAATCAGAGAAATTTCTGCCTCTGAAGGAAAGGAAACAAATTGAGCTGGATATATTTTCATGCCAGGTTTCAAGAATACTTTTCTATACTTTTTCTCATAAATTTTTACTCTCAGGGTTCATCCTAGCAATCTCTCAACGATATCTCATAAGACATTTCTTCCAAAAGTGTCTATTCTCCTCTACCTTCTGCCACTCAAAACTTTGTGAGATACGTTTCTGATTTTCCTTTCCTTTCTCGAACAATTTTCTTCAAGTCGTCGTTTGAAGATGTCTTACTCGCCAAGAAACTAATATTAGATGCTTGATATCTAAGAAAATAATTCAAAAATAGCTTTCAAAGTCAATATGAAACGCATTTCTTCCGAATATATAATCTTCCATTCGACAAACGTAAAAAATCTGATGTGTACACCACATGACTTCCTGGTACGGAATATTAAGTTAATTACGCGCATATTTTCCTTCATTTCATTTAAACGTTTTCCATCGAATATAATTAGAGATATATTTCTCATTCAATTAATTCAGTTGTCACTTCACGACAAAGCAAAAATACGAAAAACCTCAAAATATCTTCATTAAAAATTCAAAAATATAGAAAAATGTAAACCACCAAATACCGTTAAAACAATTAAAAAAACTATTTTGCAATTAAAATTAGACGTTCTACGCAAAAACAAGCATTTCGGCGAGAGGGCAAAAAGGCAGATTTTTTGGCGCACAAAGCTGAACGTTTACTTTTGGTCCCACTCGGCAAAAAGACACCAAAGGTTCAGAATGACTTAATTCACTATTCTTCATGCAATAGTTATTTATTCAGTTTCAAATGTAAACATATATCGATGCTATGGTAAAACGAATTAGACTTAGCCGCCTTTAAACAACTTTTAAATTGTTTGATAATTCTACAACTATTGCATGCAGATTACCTAAAGGCATAGAAACCTTTCTCGCAGGATACGAATGACATAATTGAACAAGGTTTAAAGCAAAAAATGCACAATTTACCAACATATAAGAATAAAAAAACGAGCTCACTGAGCCGAGTAACAGAGTGTTGTATACATATAGATATATATATATATATATATATATATGCGGAATTAAATATGTATACTTTTGTTTCGGAATTATTAATGTATACATTATATATGTATATATATATATATGTATACTTTTGTTGAGGAATTATATATGTATATATATATATGTATGCTTTTGTTGAGGAACAAAGTATATATACATATACTTCTGTTGCAGCCGATAGCAACCAAAATAGGAGCTGCACAACTACATGTTATAGCAGTTCTATATACAAAATTTTAACATTCTGAGGCTACTGGGTTTTGAGTTATGCCAGATGCATACATACATACATAGTACGTACGTACGCACAGACATCACGAAAAAACCCTCTTCTGAATCCATTTTAAATCCTTTCTGCAATCTATTTTGGGTAAAATAGTCCTTTATTCTGTTGTTAGGTACAAATGTCACGCAAAAATATTGTTAAATTGATTTAGATAGATGTCAAAATGGATATTTTCGTTGAAATGTGATACCCGAAAATTTTCGTGATTAAAATACTTCCTTTACATCGTACAAGGCAGTAAAAATAGATGTTCTGATTTTAAGTACATTTTAATGATCATATGCTATATCATTTTTCATTGAGCTACTAATATTTTAAGAAGTGCTTTGTTAGCAGGATATTTATTCCAATGTAATGATATATTTCTATTAATTTACTATCATCACTGATACAGTTCATATTACTTCAGGAAAGAGCTTTGGAAAACAACTTCATTAAAGTCTTACTTGCAAAATAATATATAAATAGATTGTCGAAATAATAATTCAAATAAAAGCCTCGTTTTGCTTCATTACGCTATAGAAAAGAATATATATATTGTTACAAATTCTGCATTTAGTCAGATATTTTTAATAGAGTTATAATTAAAATTGTTTTATTTCCTAGTGCAATGCAGCGCGTGACATATTTTAAATGAAAGCTACGCCGGAAAGTAAAAATACGAGAACACGTGTATTTAACACTGAAATAAAATTTTATTTCCGAAATTTATTTTTAATTTGAATAAATGTAATTGACTAGCCATAACCGTATATCTACTCTTTTTGTTTACCAGAAATAGGTAGAATTGTCTCGCGCAGCGCATTGAATTAGCTATAAAAGCCGGAGAGAAACATCTCAGCTTAGTTGCTGTTTTAGTAAGCTGTTATTGTTGATTGTAGCGAATACGCGGTAAGATCGGATTAGCTTTCTCTGTGCTCTGGATTGCGTTCCAGTTAAAGTTTTAGCAGTTTAAAATATAGGTACTATTTATTTTGCGTGATACTATGATATTTTATGAATACCTTTGAGTAATAATCCAGCTTTTTTGTTATGTTTCTTGTTTTTATAGTAAATTTTACTAACTATTTATCACTCTTGTGAATTCAATCTATTACCAACCCATAATAGATTTACAAGCAACAATTTTTATATGAACTAATAATAGCGTTATTAATTAAGAAGCTTTTCCTTTGAAATATCGTTCTGAAATTTATTTATAACATTAGAACCATATTATTATCAATAAAAGAATACTAAAGTTTCCACTTCATAATAGCTTAATTTTCTGAATATAGGTTACGCAACTACAAATCTAAAACCTGCCTCTTAATAAAATAAAAGGTAAAGAAATTTGGACGAGCAAACATTTTAATAGTCAAGGCCAAGTTGGGGATGTCATTTAGAAGTTTTATGAATCGTTGTTTAGCTGTTATTCGAAATAAATACTTAGTAGGTGGACTCGTGGGAATAATTCACTGGAAATTTCCTCTCTCTTTAACATGTGTGGTCCGTCTAGTTTACTTTATACACCGTCAGGTTATGGTTAAACTCCTCTTTTAACCTCTTTCAATGTCCGTAGAGAAAGATTCGCCAGGATTCATAGCGTAATTAATGAAGGGAAAAAACGTTTATTGCAGAAATAATACGTATGGAAGTTGCCGAAAGCTAGTGTGCGCAATAGTATTATCGAACTATTCAATAAAATGTTACAGCTACGAATTTTGTATTTACATAGTTAATTTTAGTAGAATTAGAAGTAAAATTCTTGTATTTTTCTGTGTAATGTAGCCCGACGCAAATTTTAATAGAAAGCTATGTCGAAAACGTAAGAATACAAGGACAAGTGCATTTTAACGTTGTATAAATGGGTATCTCGGTAATTTGTCTAGATACCGCCAAGCTTACAACAGTTTTGAAGATTTATTTTGTTGCCAAATTTGACGCGAAATCTCCAAACGGTTTGGCGACATTTATGTCCCATCCCTGTATCACCGTAATTGAAATTGAATAAATGTAATTGACCACTAGGTTAGCTGTATCCATAATGTCACCCTCGTATTGCTTTCCAATAATTTCAAGAAACAGAAGGTACTAGAAATATCTCAGCGGCCGGTTGAAAACTATAAATGGCAGGAGAAAGAGCATCTGTGTTCAGTTGCTTATTTATTGTTGCTGCGAGTTGTAGTTCCGCCTGAACTGAGATACATCCAAGTTAGCTTTCTCTTTAGATTAGCTTTGCATTGCGTTGTGTCTAACATTCTTAGCAGTTTGAAATGTAACTGCTGATTATAGGGTGTGATACTGTGAATATTTGTGCGAATGTTTCTGTGGAAAACTCAAGAGTTCTGAAATATTTCTTTTGATAAAAATGGATTTTATTAATCTATTATCGGAGCTCTGCTTTCAATCTATTACGAACCCGTACCCAATCAATAATATTTTACTTCACTTCTTACATAAATGTCACTTCTACTATTCTCAATTCATTAATAAAATCTCTGGATAACATATCAAAACTCAGCTTTAAAAAAGTTTCAGTTTTAAATACCCTCGTCTTTCTTTCTGCATTTGATTTTGGAACGCATAATGCTTTAAACAGGAGATTAATATAAAAGAGTGTATTATTGTCTGATTGAAGTTCAGTGAAGAAATATACAGAGATTATTGAAATTTATTCGTGATTAAAATATTTACTCACTACCTGTCGATTTTATTTCATTTTCGTTTACAAATGGTTATAAGGATATTTTCTCTTTTCTTTCTGCATGTGTAACGGTAACACACTCAGTTCGTATTTGAGAGGTCCAGCATCGAGTGCCGGCGAGGGAATTGTTAATTTTTCTCGGCTCTAGCATCAAAATAACCTAATGACTCTAAATGGTGTAAAAAAGAAGTAGGAATTTTATAGTCAATGCGTTATAGGATACAAGAAGTATTTTCGGTGCAATCATATTTTATACAGGTGGAAAATGACATTAAGTAGGGATAAAACAACTTGTTTAAATAAATCCCTTTGTTGCATTTTACAACAACGAAAGTAAATGACAGATCTTAAATCAACGCTTAATGGCAACAACATACTGTCACATTTCTGATGGTTATACGCATTGTACAAGATTTTACCACTAGTAGATAGCAATAAAATCTTTTTTAAAATGTAAGTATTTAAAACCTGTATCAGGTTTAATTTTTGCGAATAACCACTTAATGATAAGTTTTTTTTTCCAGAATGAATGTGTAATAATATACCTAAAATAATGTAAGTAACTTAGCAAAAAGAAGTTAAATAGTGTCGCTTGCGTAGGGCTTCGTAAGAGATTAAATGCATAAGTCTGATACACTGCTCGACATTGAAAATGCAACACCAAGAAGGAGTGGTCAGAAATTTATGCAAATTTTAGAGCAGACGCACGTCACTCAGTTATGCGAATGATGTGAAATCCGCAGCTCTCCGACGCACGTGAAGTAAGATACAAGGGAAGGAACGTGCAGAATGGGCAATATTCGTGTCTTTATTTCTGCCAGACGAATTATTGAAGAAAGTTGGTTTTTGTCCCGGAGGATATGTGTAATACGAGAGAAAGCCAGGCCATCATCAACGAAGGCACTTCCAGCAGATAGACTGGGGGGGGGGGGGTATGGTGATCGGACTGAGAAGAGAATGTTGGTCCTTACGTCAAATCCCAGCTGATACCCACATGGATGCGAGCACGGTGTATCGGCTATGGGGAACATGGTTGGAACAAGGGAATGTGGGAAGAAGGAGGGGTGCAGGTGCAGTCAGAGTGACTTCAGTACGCGTGGATCAACGCATTCGCCGACAAGCTGTGGCGGTCAAGTCACTTGTACCGCAATTCTGCAGCTTGTGCAAGATACCCTAGATGTTCCCGTGTCGACGAGAACCATTTCCCATCGATTGGTTGAACGTGGCCTGCACTCACAGCGTCCGTTAAGACTGCCATTGATCCCACAGCATAGACGCCAAAGTTTAGAATGCTGCTGGACTGGAGCGATATGGATGCCAGAATGGCGAAACCTCGTGATGTCAGATGAGTCAGGCTTCTGTTTATCCAATGACAGTCGTCGCATACGTGTGTGTCGTCGACGCGGAGACAGATGTTATCCGGCAGTAACTGCGGAACGCCCCACCGCGCGACAACGTGGCATAATGGTTTGGGGTGCTATTGCCTACGATTCCAGGTAACCTGTATTTCGTATTCAGGGCGCTATGACGGTCCAACGATACTTGGATTAGTGGCGATCCCCTACCTTCAGAGGCTGCCTAATGGAATTTTTCAGCAGGATAACGCCCGACCACACAGTGCTCGCATCTGCCAACATGCTCTCGTTCAGAAGACGAACTGTGGGAAATAGTTGAAGGGAAATGGAGAGCCATCCCTCAGGACACCATTCGCACTCTTATTGACTCTATGCCTAGACGTTTCCTTCGGGCATCGCTGTCCACGGTGGTCCTACATCCTACTGAGCCGACGCCGTTCTCGCTCTGTATTCTAACTATCATTTTGAAATAAAGATCACTTATTGCTGCTCGCTGTCTCTGTCTTTTTTCCAAATTTCATCACTTTCTGACCATTCTTCTTGGTGTTGCATTTGCAATGTCGAGAAGCGTATATTAATAAAATTTATTCTTATCAAAAGAAATGTAACAAAACGCTGTAATTTTCCTCAGAGATATTCGTACAAGTGTTTACAATATCAGGCAGTAATAATCAACGGTACGCAAATAAGTTAAATAGAACGCAATTCACAGCGCACTTAAAGAGAAAGCTAATCAGATTTATCTCAGTTCACGTGGAACTGCAAAGAATCGCAACAATAACAGCAACAGCTAACTCAACAACTGAACTGAGATGTTCTCTCTTTGGCTTTTTATAGCTTTCAATCGGACGCGCGAGATAGTTCTAGCATTTTCTGTTTCTCGGAATTTCTAGAAAACAATAAGAGGCTGGAATTACGGTTACAGCTTGCATAGTGGTCAATTACATTTATTCAATTTAAATATAAATTACGAGATATCTATTTATTAAATGTTAAATGCACGTGCTCCTGTATTTTTACTTTTCTTGCGCTGCTTTCTCTTAAAATTTGTCTCACGCTGCATTGCACAGAAAAATAAAGCAATTTTAATTATAATTCTACTAAAAATATCAAATTAAATACAAAATTCGTAACACTATAATTATGACCAGAATCCAAATTAATTTTTTTCTATTTAATTCTCATATTTTATTACTGTTTTGCACAACGCTGTTTCCCTTGATGTCTAAATTAGGCCAAAATTAGCGCTAAATTTTTCTTGCTGCGTTACCATAGATATCATAGCCATTTATAGCGAAATCAGCCTTTTCTTCGTAGAAATATCTGCATACCAAACTTCTCCTAAAAGCAAGTCTGCATTTCACTTTCAATTTTCATTCTCAATAGTGATTTATTGAGTACTCTGGCTATAATTTCTTACTTCAGCCAACATTCTAATATAAGATACGCGATATTATTTAGGCTTAAAGTTCATGGATAAAAATATGCATAAATAAATCCCAAACCTGAGAAAATATAATTTCAGTTCAAGCTACCCGAAAAAATAATACGTCAAATCGAGCAATCAGTTAACGCTGCTGGGGATAACATAATAAAGATTTAATGCAGTAAAAATAGCAGGCAACAAGCAGGGTCTTTTCATAACCACATAAAAAAGCTTAATTATAACGAAAAATCAAATAAATACAGTTGATGATAAGCTATTTATACAGATCAAATAAAATAATTATTTCTACGATTGTTTTTCAGCAATAATTTCACTTAAAGGTGTGACTGATGTCTTTGAATACTTAAATAAAATTTTCAAGGCGTGTCAATGATACTTTTAATAATTTTGAATAAATCACCGACTTTTAAACTGTCATTAAAATCATTCTTGAGTATTTTTTGGATGTTACTTAACCCTTAAACGCAGAGGTGGGGTCTGTATGACCGCGCCAATATTCTAGAACTGCGAAACTGCTTGTAAGTTATATAGTTACTCTTCTCCTTTTCAGTACTTTCAAATTGACATAAAATATAATTATTCCTAAATTTTTATTAAACTCTGTACATAGTCTTTTAAAATAATTTCTAATATGTATAAATAATATATATAAATTTTGTACATA
>KK120043.1:85550-123160 GCA_000611955.2 Stegodyphus mimosarum | reverse complement strand
GTAATTCCCCCGTGGTTGAAAACACCAACTCTAGTATATTATCATAATTCCATCAAAATAACGCTTAAGAATTTTTAATTACTTTATAAAATAATATGCACTATTACACTTGGAATTATATTGCCAATTTTTAGGAAGTAATTCTACGAACTAAACTGAGTAAAAATACTTTCTATAGCACAACACGCTTAGTTTCCTATAAGAGAAAATTGATATTTTTTCAAAAAAAGGACTTTTAATACAGAACTAAATACAATGGAAAAAATATCAGAAATCACAAGTACGTAAACTGAGAAAAAAAGGAAAGTTCTATATTTCCCGTTCTACTGGACAGATTGAAGAAATTCAACTTGCATTTCTCATGTCTCGAAAGCGCTACTTATAATATATATTAGATTTATATATAGCATTGTTCTAATATAGGCATTCTGATAAAAAATCGGGCTTTTTATAAAATAACAGACCACTCTTTTTTTTCATATTTCAATTCTACGACTCAAATTATGCCTAAATATTATCTTTTTTTTTTTTAATTTGGTATGAAATTTACTGAGAAATTTAAAAATTTATTTTAGCGCAGTATTTATTTTGGCGCCAAAAACTTGGTAAATTTCTTAATTTGTGGTAGCCTATTTTCTTTTCCCTTTTACTGTGCAAGAATGGAGAAAAAGGAGCGTGGTTCCTTCTTTCAAGAAGTAATACTACAGACACTCATGCTTAAAATACACAGGGGAGTGCTATCATCATCTTACATTGTGTGTTCACGTTATATACCATATTATCACAAGTATTTTCATTGAGGTTGTATTTATTTAAAGTAATACCTTTATTTTAGTAGTGTAGTAATCAATATGGTACCGAAGGTATAATAATGGAATTGTTCTTTTAACTGTAGTATAGTATTGCGTATTATTAATCTCTGATTATCAGTCACTGCAAATATCCTGTTTTGCATTGTTGTAGTATCTATTGGAATCTACGTTGATCGGCGTTTGTAGTATTGAATATTTGCAATTTGTGTCTCAATAAATTATAAATATAATAAGGTGGTTTTCAAAGTATAGTAATGTAATCCTTTTTTGTATTGTTCTGATTGGCGTATTTTTGTAATATTGAATACGTAGTACTGAATGTATGCAATTTGTCTATCACTGGGGTTATCTGAGTAATCATTAAATGTAATAATGTGGTATTCAAGGTATAGTAATGTAAATGTATTTATAACTTTACACCTTGTACTAATATTGCAATCTATGGTTCACAAAGTCATTGTAAATATTTACCTTTATATAACATCCTTGTATGTGGTAATGCTGGAATGTATGGGTATTGTATTATGCAATAATATCTAGGAATATAGCATTGTTAATATTTTATGTATTTAGTGTACTATTGTAATACTGAAACATTTACGCGTTAACTGTGCATTATTGTTGTTATATAAATACAGCGTTCCTGTAACGCTGTGGTTTTTAGGATGTAATACTGTATTTCATAGTGTAATGTTTCAACATGTAGTAATTAATGTGGTATTCAAAGTATAATAATAGAATTGTAATTTTAAGTTGTAATATAGTATTGGAAATGTATTTTTAGCTTCTGATTATAAGTCCCTGAAAATATCCTGTCTTGTATTGTTGTAATATGTATTGGAATCTCCGCTGATTGGCGTATATAGAATTGAATAGTTGCAACTGTGTATCTATTGGTATTTCCTCTGATTGGCGCTTGTAGTATTGAATATTTGCAATTGTGTATCGATAAACTATAAATATATTAATGTGGTATGCAAGGTATAGTAATGTAAATCCTGCCTGTATTGTTCTGTTTTGTATTATCGTAACATCTAACAGAATCTACACAGATTGGCGTATTTTTGTAGTATTGAGTATACACAATTTGTGTATTTTGTGATATTGAATGTATGCAATTTATATATCAATGGGGTTTTCTGAGCGATCTTTAACGTAATAGTGTGGTATTAACTTTACACCTTGCACTAATATTGCAATTTATGGCACATAAAGTCATTGAAAATATTCACCTTCGTATAATTACTGTATTACTGTAGATGTATCTACGCTGTATCTATGTTGTAACATCTTCATATATAGTAATACTTCATCTATAGTAATACCTCATATATAGTAATACCTCATATATAGTAATACTGAAATGTTTGGGTATTGTATTATACAGTGATACCTAGGAATATAGCATTTGTATTTAGTGTATTATTGTAGCACTGAAATATTTACGCGATAACTGTGCATTATTTTAGATATGTAAATACAACATTCCTGTAATGCAGTGGTATTCAAGGTGTAATACTGTATTATCATAGTGTAATGTCACAAAATGTAGTGCTCAATATGGTATTCAAAGTATAATAATGGAATTGTATTTTTAATTTGTAGTATAGTATTGAAAATGTCTTTTTACCTTCTTATTATAAGTCTGTTTTGCATTGTAGTAGTATCTATTGGAATCTACGCTGATTGGCGTTTGTAGTATTGAATATATGCAATTTGTGTATCAATGTGATTAGATAAGTAATCTATAAATGTAATAATGTGGTATACAGGATTTGGTAATGTAAGTCTTGTTTTGTATTGTCCTGTTTTAAATTCCTGTAATAATCCACACTGACTGGTCATATTGCTAATACAGGGGCACGTGCATTTAACTTTGAGTAAATGGGTATCTCGGTAATTTGTTTTGAGACTGAATAAATGTAATTGACCACTACCAGTAACCGTAATTCCACCCTCGTATTGCCTTCCAGCAATTTCCAGAAGCAGAAAGTTGAGAAATATCTCGCTGCTGGTTGAAAACTATTTAAGGCCGAAGAGAGAGTATCTCCTCTCCCTTGCTTAGTTATTGCTGTTGAGAGTTGTTTATTTCGGCGGGAACGGAGATATCCGAGTTAGCTTTCTCCGTAGATACGCTTTACATTGCATTGTTTTTAACTTTCTTTGTAGATTAAAGTGTAACTACTGATTATACTGTGTAATATTGTGAACACTTGTACGAATATTTTGCAGAGCCATTAGGTTATTTGAAACCAGGAGATGTGAAAAATGAGCAGTGCCTTCGCCGGGAGTCAAACCACGGACCTCTCGAATACGCGTCAAGCGTGCTGTCCACTACACCACGAAGGCATGCGAAGAAGGCGGGAGTTATAATTTCTGCTGAAAATTCCAGAGTACTGAAATTTTTCTTTTGATGAAAATTAATTTTATTAACCGATTATCAGATTTCCGCATTCAACCTATTATGAGCCCGTACGCACGCAACAGCATTGATGGTAAGAAATAAGGAGTTACGAAGACACCACCGATGCTATCATTACAGTCAGATCTAGACACGCGTTATATCAAACTATGGTAGGAAGGCAAAAACCAATATTAATTCTTGATATCTACGCTAATAATACCTCACAGCTAGAAATTTGCTCTATGTGCTAAATAGCACTTCAGTTGAGCCGAGATTTGGGACTGTTTCTTGTAGCAACTCTTGCGAAAATACATCCATTCTGAATCAGCATGCAGACGCTGCCCACGTCGGTGTTAATGGCTGTATATGCATTAAACATAGTATAAGGTTATAAGTTCAGGCAGAAGTGTGGGAAACGCCTAGAACTTTAAAAGAGATGAGTAGATATTGTTCCCACACACCAGCTGTCCAGATCAAAAGCTCGTGATGAACTCCAGAGTAACCACTCTGGAGAACTTCCACTTCTTTGCTGAATGCGCGATAAAGAGATTCTAGTGGAATTAATAGCAGCTACTACATGTTTGATACACATTCATGAATCTCGCGATGACTCGACTGTCACTCTCACGATTTCCGAATGTGAAAGAATCAGTCTATGCATGTTTGAACAATCAGACATAATGTGTTTTGGCCAGAGATGCCTGCATCATAAGCGGGATATCTTAAACTTTGAATGATCTTATATCGATCTCTGTCTTAAAATTATTACCTTTTGTATTGCAAATTAATTTCGAAACCTTAACTGACATATTGCTTTAAACAGAAAATATTGTATATTTTGCTTTCACCTATACTGCTTTCGGTTCGAGTCAGAGAATATATTCCCAAATTATACTGTTATAGATATTCACCGTTCTTAAGTTCTTAAACTAAAATTTTTCCCCCTAACCCATATAGTGCCTTCGTAATGTTTGGCTATTTATTTCCAGAACACGTTGTATAATAAATCGGTCCGTTTTAAATTGAATCATTCCAAACAGTTATATTCTAACGTATTTCTCTAGCCTTCTTTGCATGCCTTCGTGGTGTAGTGGTCAGCACACTCGACGCGTATTCCAGAGGTCCGTGTTTCGAGTTCCGGCGAGAGCATTTCTCGTTTTTCATGTCACCTGCTTTCATATAAAACCTAATGTCTTTACAGTATTATCTAAACATTATCTATAAATTAAAAACAAAATTGATTCAAATTTAGCCATGTTCATGCCAACAAAAATTAAAAATATCAACTTAACAAGACACAATACGGTTTTATCTAAAGATCTGTTTAAATGGCCAAACAGCCTAAAACAGCTTAAATGGCCAAATAGCTGTTTCTCAAGCACTGTTTATCTGTAGTAAATGTTACCATATTTTTTCCTTTGTTATCTTTAGCAGTTTTATTAGTTCTGTAGTAAGATTCATTCAAGACTAAATCTCTCTGTTTTCTCGAAATCTCTGAGTTTCTATTTCAAAACTCTTCTTTAAACAAATCTAACATCATATTTCGCTTTATTGGAAACAGGTACACATTTGATACTTTTAATGACTTTTCTGTATAGGTTGTTATCATCACATCTTTTCCCATGAAACGACATCAAAGGCTAAAACATCTCTTGAGTCTCCGATATTTTTCTGAAGAAGTTGTAAGGTTTGTAGTAGTTTTATTAACAGCTATTTTAAGTTTATGCATCTTTCCTATCTATTCTAGTTTCAGCTTACAATTCTCTACCAGAATGTAATTTTAGAAACGCAGTTAATGCAAATGAGTAAAGAGTAGTATTTATGTCGATGTTTCACTGACTTCGGGAGAGAGCCTGAGTTTCTGATTAGCGAGCGTTTGCCTTTTGGCTACGTCTCTCTAAGCTATTGTTACGCTCGTCCATACTTTAGGTCCTTGTTTGGCTTCGCCGATTTAATTAAGATTTAGGGACCAACTATTTAGAATCTTGATAGCTTCGGCTATATCTTTCAGTTAGATTTAGTTAAGCTTAGTTAAGTTTAATTTTATACTCAATTAAGTTTCAGCCCAAGTGGAGGATTTGCTGTACGCTTCTAGTTAGGAGTTGATTCTACCATATTTATTGGAAGAAATAAAGAGTAGTTAACACTTCATAAGTCTTCTCTATTCACACGCTTAAACGATTATTCGCTTATTAGTGTTTGTGGGGATTCAAGGATTGAACACTGAATTAAATAAATAAAACCCCACAAAGTGTTGCGCCACTAGTCAAATTTTCCCAACCAGTTATATGAAATCAACAAAATCTTATGTGTACACCACATGACTTCCTTGTATGGAATATTAAATTATACGCATTTATTCCTGCATTTCATTTAAACTTATTAGATTGAATTAAATCTACTTCGTCGATAGTGTATAAACCACAATAGAAAAGATGCACTCTTTAAAATTCACTATATATATTTACCATAGCGACACTCTGGGGTAAGGTTCACTTAACAGCGTTACATCTCATTCATTTTATAACTCAGAATGCGCAAAAATTATGTGTATCATCTGAAGAATTATCTAATGATTGCCACATGTTCTATTCAAATACTATAATAAATCTAAAACGATGTATAAAAGAAAATAAACGAACAAAGAAAAAAGAAACAGTTTTTTCCAGACAATTGAGTATTTCTCATTCAATTAATTCAGTTCCCTTCGTAACAAAGCAAAAATGCGTAAAAACTCAAAATATCTTTTTTAAAAATTACAAAGTAAATATTAAATATTTATTTCCTCGAATAAATTCCACAGTGGATTAAGCATAATTTAATTCGCAATAATAAAAGAAGACGTTATCTTTGCCGTTGCAAATCTTAGTTTCTTTAGAATTTCAACAAATCCACTATTTTGCTAAGTTTCAAACGTAAACAAATATAGCTGCTATGGTAAAAAAAAAATTAGACTTCACGACACTTGAACAACCTTTAAATTGTTGATAACCTACAAATATTGCATGCAGATTTACTAACAGCATAAAACCCATAACTGGAAGATAAGAATAACATAATTCTATCATTTTTAAAGCAAAAAATGCGCAATTTATAAACATATAAGAATAAACAAAAAAGGTCACTGAGCCGAGTAACAGAATGGGTGTATATATATATATATAGCCTTGTTGCCTTTCGAGATTTGCTTATTATATATCCTGGTCTTCATGAATAGCATATTACATATATATATATATATATACATATATATATTTATATACTTTTGGTACGTTCGGTTGCACCTGAAAAGAGAGGGGCGAATCTATGTTATAGCAGTCTTATATACAAAATTTCAACGTTCTGAAACTACACGTTTTTGAGTTATGCGAGGTGCATACACACATACGTATTATTTATTTTATATCAGTTTTATAATTCGTTTGGGAAAGTAGAGTCTTTTATTCTGTCCTTAGGTACAGATTTCAGGCAAAAGCATCCTTAAATTGCATTCCTTAAAATTATCAGATCAGTTCACTGGTCTTTTTCTTAGGCACTTGTCCTCACTGTCATGTTATGGTTTCTGTGAATTGTGAACCATTTGAGCAATTCTTTTTTAATGTCCATATGTTAATTATTTTTAACGTTTTACTCTCATTTAAATGATTTTATGAACCAAATTTATACTATCTTTACCTGCCCATAACATACGAACTGTCGATTTGAAGTAATTGTACTTGGGACAAATACATGTTTGACAGTATACATTCTTTTTGAAAGAGAGTTTCGTCTTTGAATAAGAAGTTTCGTTCACTGGCAAAAGTTGGAAAAGGAACTCATTACATCACAGACCTCACCCGTTCTGTGTCCACTAACTAGCCTTATTGCTTCTCGAGATTTGCTTATTATATATCCTGGTCTTCATGAATAGCATATTACATCTGCTTCATGTAGAAGTCATTTAGAACAAAAAGAAGTAAGGAAGCAAACGTTTGGAGAATGGCTATACCTGTATACTTTAATATTATATACACAGAAAAAAAATTGGACAATGTGAGAACGTTCTCTTTTTCTTGCCATGGCTGTTTACAAACCGCATTTCCAGTGTCTAAATTTGTGTTACGCATAATAGAATTTATCCACTTAATTCTAGGTATATAGTTGCAATGTTTACAATTCAATTAATTCAGTTTAATTTGCAAAATATTCGAAAAATGATTTTAATCTAATATTTCTTCCCTAGTCTATATGAGAATAACAGATTTATGCTTTGCGATATTGAGTAGTATATTTCTTTCTCTAGAAATTTATTTAAGATAGCAGGAACATTAATATATTCCAAAATTATATGCATCCTTCCGAATTCGTAGCGCTGTCTCTAAACTCGTAATTTATTCATTTTCTGAATTTTCGGTTTATTAATGTGCATGTGATTTTACGTTCCTTTGTCATGCAACATCGGGTTAGAATTTAAACATATCTTCCTTAACTAAATCTCATTTTATCCCTACCTGCAAAAGTCAGATATTTTTCTCCAGTTGTGAATTATTTGAAAACCATTTTAAAACTTTCCGAGTTTAAATAACATACAATATTCCATATTGATAATGATAGTGTGAATACAGATTCCAAGAAAAAGTAAATTAGAAATTTCGAATGAGAAAAATGAGGTAACATTGGAATACTTTTTGACATTTAAATTAAAAGAACATTATGTTTTACGAGGAATATAGATTCCAAGAGATCTAAGAGATCTAAAGTGGACTGAGAATAGAAGGTTTTTGGAAGGAATAATAAGGAAAACGTTTTAATGCCATAAGGAAAAATATTTATACAAAATGTTCAAATACCCATACCGTCAAAACGAAAAATGTTCAAATACCCATACTGTCAAAACAAATGGGAAATAGTGCATTCTGCATTCTGTCTTAAAAAAGCATTAATTTAAAAATATATTTCTAATATATGAATTTTTTTACAAAATTGGATACATTATACTAAATACCGAATTTGTAAAAATCGTAAGAGAAGTTTTGCATCTATTTGAACCTTGAAATGTGGAGCTAGTTTTCAATTTGAGGCCAAATGCAATTCCATTTAGTGAAATTTCCATTTAATGAAATCGTATGATTTTACATCGGTCAGTGTCTTATAATTAGTACCTTTTGTATTGTAAATTCATTTCGAAACCTTAACTGGCATATTAGTTTAAAGAGAAAATACTGTATATTTTACTTTCACCTATATTGCTTTCGGTACGAGTCAGGAAACATATTTCCAAATTATACTGTTATAGATTGTAGAGTCGTTAGGATTTTTTGGAAACAGAAGAATGAAAAATGTGCAACGCCTTCGCCGGGAATCTAACCACGGGCCTCTCGGTTACGCGTCGAGCGTGCTGACCATGACACCCCGAAGGCCTGAGAAGAACGCGGAAGAAAGACTTTATATACTCCCCCTTTTAAAGGGAGATTGGGGATTAGGGGACCCAATCGCCAAATCCTAGTGGTGAAGAATCATTATCTACCATCATTAGGTTCGGACGCTGTAGAGACATGAGGAATTCTTTTGTAAGCAGGAGACATAAAAAAATGAGCAATGCCGTCGCCGGGACACGAACATGGACCTTTGGAACACGTGCCAGGTGTGCTACCGTTAAACCACGCAGGCATGCAGAAAGGAGGGAGAAAATATCTCATACTCTGTTTGGTTTATTCTGAAAAAAAGCTCACCTTCCAGACTGACAGGCAAATATCCAAACCGTCTTCAGCTAAAAATACCGAAACACTAAAAAATACAACAAAAATAAAAACAACTGAATATTTGTTCTGACTGCAGCTGAAAGTACAGAACTAAAATAACTAATACATGTTTACTTTACTTCTCACATGCATTGCTAGATATTAGTGAATTGAATCCTTTGCAATCAACTCAAACCCCTAAATTTGGATCCTAGCACCTGTCTTGACTATTTATATGACTGTCAGATAATATTGAAGCAAAGTGGGAACTCAACAGTTGGTGCTTGCTTCGGACAGCCAGGGAAGACTTTTCCTACGGACGGTTGAAGTTTTTACTCCTCAGCTTACATTTCTTCTTCCATTTCAAAATCTTCTCATTTACATATTCTAGTACAGTAGACGAAACAGTAAGAGAACAGGACCGCATTTTTAAAATAAAAATAATGTGCTATTTTTAATAAATCTTACAAATATTTTATTCAAAATAATGATTACAAAAATCAGCGAGAATGTAATTAAGAGACTGCCCATCTGCCCTTGAGTAGTCTTTTTATTTGTGGTAATAAAGGTTTGAAAAATAAAGCAATATTCTTCAAGGAATTTTAATAATGGCTATCAGTTCTTTAGTTCTTATGCATGAAAGATAAAATTCTTGATAGTTGGCGTTCAAGCATTTTAATCTAGAATATTTCTAGAATACAAGTCAATATTCAAATGTTAATGGATAAAAACCATATACCAAAGGAATCAATGACAACATTTATTAAGAGATTCCTTTTAGGGATTCTAGTGTAGAAAAAGGTGCCTTTTGTTTGGAGCCAAACACCGAAGCTGTTACAGGACTTTTGGTAACCCAGAATCAGTTTCTCCAGTTTTTTTACGTGCCATTGTTTTTCTCAAGTTTAATTTGATTAAAACTTCTTAGTTCAGTGATCGAGAGCTACGTGATTTGTGGTACGTGTACACGTACCACAAATCACGTATTTTAAATTTTGACCCCATTTGGAATTATTAGAGTTTCGCCGTTAATTGACATTTGGTTTTCGTTAACTGGCTGGTTCTAATTAGTCACTGTGCCGTCATTTCCACAAAAAATTTTGTTTGGTAAGATAAATACTCGTTTTTTTCCTGATTTTTAGAACGAAAGGTAAGAAAGCTACAACTGTTTGGTGTATGAATGAAGATTTAATTAGTTCTCGATATGAATGTCAAGTTTATGCAAAAGATATGCGTTTCCTCGATGAATGGTCATGGGTGGATTTGTCACGAGAAACGCGCTTGAAACTGGCGTTCATATCAACAGTATTTAGGGCTTATGGGGCTACATTAGGCACGTTTTTTCGCAAGCGGATCTTACGCAGTCGTCGGAGACATTTTTATTTCTACTCTGGAGAGTTTATGTGACGTTGCCAATAACGGGATCAGGAGAGGGAGAATCAGTTCTGAAATATGGTCCCCGGAAATTTTCGTGGTTACAATACTTCGTGTACTTCTTACAAGGAAGTAAAAATGAAGCGAAACGCCTATGAATATACAGTAGCGGCTAAACTGCAAACAATAAAAAGAAATAAAATGAATGTCAGAGGAACTTATGATAAGCTTTATTAACAAAATAATTCACAAATTCTTTTTTGATTATTCGATCTCCTTCAAAGATCTTTGTTGGAATAGTTTCGTTAGTAGTTGGAATTTTTCCGCTTTCTCAACTGATAAAATCTCACATAATTCATCAATAATGTGATTTAATTTCTACGTCACAAATTTATGAACCATTTTCTACCGCGTATGTAACAGTTTATTTAGTTTCAACTGTACGTAACAGTTTAGTAAAATAGTGTATCAACAAGAACGGGAGATAGACACAGTTAGTAAATTTTATAAAATATGCCACGCTATACTGTTTCTATCTCCCGTTCTTGTTGGACAATCGCCACAATTCAATTGCATTTCCCATAGTACGATAGCACGAATTAGGATATATATTAAACTGATCAAAACCATAATTCTAATATATAAATGCTTTCCACAAATTCGGATATGTTATGAAAAGACATATTCTTTTCTCTTATCTATGTCTCAAACTGCTCCTAAATATCGAATTTTGTGACAATCGTAAAAAAAGTTGTTCATTTATTTAAGTTTGAAATAAGGCACTAGTTTTCAGTTTGAGGCATAAAGTAATTCCATTTGGTCAAATTTTACCTTAGTAATAAAGTAACTTTCTGATGACATATCACTCAGAATAATCCAGATACTTATATCCCTCAGGAGATATAAGCTCAAACTTATATCTCCCTTAAGATACCTAAACGTATCCATACTTTTACTCTTTTGCGACCATCACAAAAATGTCCTTCCATGGTTTTGGGTACTAGGAATCCGTTAATAAAATTATGCCGCCAGCAAATTATTTAGGGGATTATGGTAGCGTGCGTAACAGCTCAGTGCCCAGGGAAAGATATATTTTCGTGAAAGCTTTTCTAAGAGAAACTGAATGGTATTAAAGTATAAGAAATAACTGGAATACTGAAAAAAATCGAATATATGCATGCATAAGGAAAAACACAAAAACGCTCATACAGACAATCTACTCTCCCGGATTCAAACCTACTTATAATTATCAGTAGGTAACTAATTTATTCACCCAGTAATTAGCAGCCTTTTTTCACAGATATTTTTAACATACGTAAATATTTATTCGAGGAAATTATTACAATTTTTTTTATTTTAAGATAAAGTATATAAGATGCAGTTAAAACGTTCATTGAAAATAAAGAATACAACAAGATGCACGCCCTCTCCAGCATGAAAAATAAACTTCATATAAAACGTTTGCCAGAATTCTTGTGACAGATGGCACCATAACTGAAAGTTACACATTTACAGATTTTTGTATAAAATGAAAGAACTTAAGAGATAAACGGTACTAAATATTAAAAATTAATCTTTTAGTTTGACTGCTTCATTAATACACACTATCCTCTTCCTAAGATGACAACCTAACTTCTAAATAATTTTGATCTTCTGTGACCATAATTAAAGAACATGATTATCTGTTATCTTTACTATTATTACGAAGAAATGCTGAAATGATACACTTTTCAAGTAACTATAAAATACGGTCTTTAACTAACAAACACAGAAATATGACAGCATGATGTTGACAGCTGACACTGCATCAGATCTTTAATTTGTTCTCATTATTACATAAGTGCTTTCGTCATCTGCGTAAGAAAGCAAAACTTTAGATAGTTATATTACCTGCTCTTCTGAATGACACATGGAAAAATACGTTATTTTATTCTCTAAACACGATGAACAAAATACATTTAAAAAAACTCACGCAATTATTTCTAACACACTAAGAAACACTTTAACATATATTGATTGTACAATTTATAACTTTGTTTATGTGTACGCCAATGTCTAAATCCAAAGTAAAATCTAAATGCAACAGTAAAACTCTGTCATAATATAAAAATTTTAAATTTCTCTTTCTATACTTTTCACATTGTACCATTTTGTATCAAGAAAACAAATGCCGAGTCACCAGCTCTATTAAAATTTGAGTTTTCATTTTATTCGGCAAATGTAAAGTTTTATTTGATAGCACTGAATGATAATTTTGTTTAATAAGATAATTAGAGGTGTTCGTATGATTTAGTATATTTTTAGCCTAAAGGGCGTTAGCCCAGAAGGGATATTAATTTCGTTTTCGCATTTTGCGTTGAATCACTAAAAAAACGGCGTATGACTTTTCAAAGTGTTGCCACTAAATATTATCGTCCTGTGTTATATTTAAAGAAATTAAGTAATGAAAAATATTCATAAATGTATGTATGTTTCTCTCATTGTAATAGAACGACGGTACCTAGAGCCATCCAATTTTGAATAACCTAATCTTCCACCGAATAGAGACATCTGGAAGCCCTAACTTGGAATTTGTTTTATTATCGATTTTAATTTTTAAAACACTTTAACGAATTTTTGATTAATGAACTCAACTATTTCAAAGCGAGCAATGGCAATACTGTACATAAAAAAAACATTTTTATCTCCATCTCGCGAAACTTTATATCGGAAATTTTAAAGAAATGCTCATTTTAAAATTATTTTGAGACACTGCTGTGTAATTTAGTTTTATAGTTTAAGTGCAAAGGACATGATATTTAATTAATAAACGTAACACACAAAACGTTAAAAAAGTCCCTTTAGGTGTAACGCAAAATCTGAAAGCTTTCAGACTTTTTTGTTTTCACTTTTATAAATATATAATAATAAACTTTTCCTAAAGCGTTAGTTTAGGATCTGAAATTTTTAGATTATTTCGAATGACTTCTTTATTTTCCAACAAACACATGTCATTTTTATAACGGTTATAAGGTTTCTCCTTCAATCTCTTAATCTTCTTGCTAAACATACGCTGTGAAACCCTATGTGGAGGACAGTGAGCAAATCTAGGTTATGTCCTTTAGTGTTGAAGAACTACAAAGTCAGAAGGAGGGATTAAAGGACCCTTTAATTCAAATAATTACAACTCTCCAACTTGAGAGTAAGCCACTACTTGGGCTGAACTAAAATAGTATGAAATAAAGTGTGTTAACAAATTCAAATACCTAAGCTTAACCTTAAGTAGGACGGCGAGGGAAGCCTAACTCTCAGTGAAATGCAGTAATGCGAATTTCACAAGCAAGAACTAGTAATTGCCTATGAAGGCGAACTTTCACTAGACAGAGGAAATCTTTGCGCGCACAGCGGCGATAAATTAAGCGGCTTTACGGCGATAAATCCAAGACTCTGTTTTTTTCTCCTCGTTAATTCCTGCCTTTTAAACTGCTATCAGATATCTGCGATTTGCATAAATATCTCGCTCGCGCTAAATTCGGGCAGCAACTGAAACTTTGAGACATCGATAGGAAAGTTCAAACTAAAAATAACTTGGTTAGTTAAAATAATGAATGCTACAAGGTGATCTTCTTAAGATTGGGCAAGTTTAAAGGTTCCCCTACATCCGCAGTAGCAACCCTTCTCAAGCTCGGATTTCCGTCTTGTGTAAATGTTAATAAAAACAGACGAAAGTTCTCAATGAAACAATACTTTTGTATTTTTCAATTTAAAATTTCAGTTCAGCCGTTAAAAAATAATGCCGCAAAAATCTCAGCTGTTTTTCTTTTGACAAAATGTTTGAAATTGTATCATAACATCGACTCTAATGCACTTCTTTCAAATTACAAAACTTGAAACTCACATTCAAGTTCTTTGCTTCAACAGTAATGATTCGAGAGACGAGTCTTCGCAAATGACTTTCTTTGCTTCTGCCAAAGTAAAGAGTTCTCAAATATCCTATGGTAGCTGTTACTTTAGAGTCATAATCAAAAAGCCGAACAAGTTATTATCCGTAAACATCGGATAATTGTAAACGTCTGATTTCTTCAGTTTGCATTTGGATGTGGCATTTTCACATATGCCTGCTCTTTCACATAAACATTTTCCCTTGCTCCTGATTATAATATATGTTCAGAAAACAAAGACAAATATAATCAGTAGATCTTTTCAAAATTATTTTCACTGAATCGAGTTTTAACTTTATTTGATAGCAAAGATTTGTTGTTTTCAGTTGGCGGTAAGTATATTGATTTTATCTAAACGAAGAAGATAAATATTTATTCCACTTTTATAACGTTTCTGCTGAATGTATAAAAACAAGCACACAAACACAAACTAATTAAGATCTTATGTCAAGCAAACTATTTCTAAGATTTCTCCCGATATTTTACATTTTTAAACTTTTTAGATGCTAAGATAATTATTAGAGTGTTCAGACTAAAGTTTTCAGATTACAAGTTTTTTATTATTATTATTATTTTCGCTTCTATCGTTAGGATTTCCTGTGTGGAAGTCCAGGCTATGATTGTCTTCAAAACATAAATCCTTTCAAAACATTACTTGTTCTCTATATAAATTAGTACTCGTATCTTTTGTATTTAGAGAGAGACATATTTCAGCGGATTAATTACTAAAATCTGCATTTTCCGTTCCCTTTGCATTATTAAGAATTTTACACTAATACACTAGTAAAAATTCATGTTTTCTTTGTTACAAATTGGAGATTAATATTCGACAAAAAGATCCGTAAAATAAAGCTTTTCTAATCTATAATTATATTATAGAGGCCATTAGGCATTTTACTTTAAAGAAGAAGACATCAAAATATTCAATGCATTCATCAGGAGTCGAACTAAGTGACCTTTCAATTGCTATCCGGACTTGCTTCCATTTACACCACGAAGGCATGCAGTAAAAAGGCAGAAAATCCTTACATTCTCATCCATTTAAAGGGCAACTGGGGAAGCCAGAACCCAATCGCGACTCCTAGTGGATGCGAATTATAGTGCATCGTTTTTTAGTTCTGTTTATATCCACTTGTAGAATCTATTCAGAATTTTCGAAGCTAGGAAGCATGAAGAATCAATGATACCTTCACCTGGATGCTAATTCCGGACCTTCCGATTTCCAAATAGATGTGCTTTCAATTACAACACGAAGCCACGTGATAAGAAGAGAGAAAAGCTTTACATTATTAGTGCAAAGTGGCTTTGTCAGTGAAGGACTACTGTTTTCGTGTTGCGATTTTGCGTTGGAAAAGTCTGAATCACTTTTGAAACTGTTGCCACCAAATTTTCCAGCCCTGTATTATATTTGTATTATATTTAAAGAAATTAAGTAATGAAGAATCTGCATAAATGGATATATATTTCTCCAAATGTGATAAAACAGTGATACCTAGAGCCATCCATTTTTAAACAACGTACGTTTCCACCCGAATATGCGCATCTGGAAGCACAAATTTGGAATCTGAAATTTGTTTTCTTATCTATTTCGTATTTTGTAAACTTTTAACGAATTTTCGATGAAAAAACTCAACGATTTCAAAGCCAGCAATGACAACACTGTACGGAAAAAACATTTTTGTCTCCAGTGCGCCAGACTGTGTCTCGGAAGTTCTTAGGATATGCTGTTTTCAAATATTTTGTGATATTGCTTTTGAGCTGAATTTTATGCGGTTTAAATTTATTATTTATTAATTATTTAAATTATTAATTATTAAATTATTAATTATTTAAAGGCGAAGAAAAGGATATTTAATAAAAAGAGGTAACACACAAAACGTTAAAAAAAACCTTTGGAAGTAATTTCAAAGTCTAAAATCTTTCAGACTTTTTTATGATTTATTTTTTAAGTTTGTAATTTTGAATTTTTTTTTATTATTTATTTTTTTTTATTTTTGTTACAAGGGGGCTTTTTTCCTGAAAGACTGTTGTTTCGTTTTACGATTTTGCTTCGGATCACTCCCGCTTCCCTTTTCAAATTGTTGCCACCAAATACTATCGGCCTGCATTATATTTGAAGAAATTAAATAATGAAGAATCTGCATAAATGTACATATGTTTCTCGCACTGCGATAAAACAAATATCAGCATCTGTAAGCCCAAATTTGAAATTTGGAATTTGTTTTGTTACCGATTTCTTATTTTGTAAACCTTCAACGAATGTTTCATTAACAAACTCAACGATTTCAAAGCGAGCAAGGGCAACGTTGTGCAGAAAAAACATTTTTATCTCCAGTGTGTGAGACTGCGTATCGGAAATTCTAAAAATATGCTCAATTTAAAATTATTCTGCTATATTGCTGAAGTGAATTTTATGATTTAAGTGCGAAGAACATGATATTTTAATAAATAAAGGTAGCACACAAAATGTTAAATAAAGGTCCCTTTGCACGTAACTTAAAATCTGAAACATTTCAGGTTTTCTTTTTTTTCTTTCAATTTTTTTTTCTGTCAGGGAAATATAGGAAATCAACAATGCCCTAATAGGGTCTCCAACTCTAAACTTTCTATTACCAGCTTGACATGCTTCCAACTACAACCCCAAGGGTCGCTATTTGAAGAGAGAGAAAAAACTTACACTATAATACATAAAAAAAAATTCCAATTTTCCGTTACATGGAATCAGCAGTGTTGATATGCTTGTCATTTAGATACAGAATTAAAATTATATAAATTTGTAAAAATTTTCACATGCGTTAAAATTTAAAATAAAATATAAATAAACCACAGCAAATAAAAAATATATAAAAATTTTATACATGATTAGAAGACAAATCAAAAAGAGTTGTAAGGAAAATTATGCATTCAGGAATATTTGTCAACTTTAAAAACTAATTTCATAGACTTACACAGTAGCAAACCTTTTATAAATAAAATGCTCTTAACGCATGATCTCTGGGCCAATTTCGCATGCGCGCGTAATTCTCGGTATGTATTTCAATAATCAATTAACGTTGGACGAATCTGAAGCAATAAAATAAAATGCTTTGTTAGAATCTGTTTGGTATCCATTTGGAACAGCGCTGCAGTAATATTTAGCTTCTGTTTCGTTCTATTCAAACACCATAAAAGCGTAATTGAGGCTCTTGAAAATCCTAGTTGCGATTTTGCATGTTCCTGAATTCTGATATGCGGCTTCTGGACTGCTTGTTCTGGCCCTTCAAAAACATCGTGGGCTTTCATAACTCAGTCATTAGTGATTCGAACAAAAAAGAAAAATATCTCAGAGTGTCACAAAGTAAGTTGTAAGGGTGTTTTGCGGTACGTATTGAGAGCGGTAACTTTGAAAGGGGAAGGAAAAAATACGTCATAGAAAACCTCCAGGTAATTATTTCTTGCGCTCGAACTACACATAATATTCGAAATATGAATGATTTGCAAAATATACTCGGAAGCGCGGGAGAGGTTTTTGAGGCTTTAGGGGGGAAGGAATTCGCACAAGCCATTAGTAAAACTTGCCTTTAATTTGCAAACTTTTTTTAGCCCAAAGGGCGTTATTCCAAAAGGACTATTGCTCTCGAAACAGCATTTTGCGTCGGTTCACTGTAAATGTCCGTTTCACTTTTCAAATTGTTGGCACCAAATATTATCGCCTTGCACTATGTGTAAAGACATTAAATAATGAAGAATTTGCATGCATTTATGTATGTTTCTTGTACTGTGAAAAAACAACCATACCTGTAGCCATCAAATTTTGAATAACGAAGGCTCACGAAGCTTAGCAGTTTTCAAGCGGTTAGTTTGTATGGACCCATCTTGTCGTCCGTACTACACAACCATCCCCTCGGCATGCTAACGCATCACAATTCGAAGTTTCTGAGGTACTACCATCTTTAGCCCAAAGTTAATAATTATTCATTTGTTATAAGTCTGATAAGTGTTAATGTGACTCAACCCTGTACATATTTAATTCGAATTTTGTTAATACGCTAAATAGAATAAAAGATACAGAACTGTTTGGGTATTTTTGACACTAATATATGTTAAATTAAATAAATTAATACCTTCATTACTTACTTGATATGTTTAATAATTGTGACTAATGATATTGTGACTAATGACTGTGGCAAGAGTATTAATATTTATAATTAATTAGTTACAGAATAATGAATTTAAATATTAACTCACTACGATGCATGCAGCATTTTTTCTTTCGTTTGTTAGATCTATAAAAATGCAGCCTAAATAAGTAAATGTTACATATGTTAAAAAATTATCCATATTCCGCCTTGCTTACTGAAAATTTTCGTCTCTCCATTGCATATCAAATCTTTTTAGTCTGCACAATAGTTTCTAGTTTCCTGAGGTAATTCTCTCCTTTTCAGTGTTTTTTACTTCCTTGTACGAAGTAAAAAACAAGTATTGTAATCGTGAAAAATATCGGGTATCATATATCAACGAAAATATCTTTTTTGATCGCTATCGAATGCAATTTAACGATGTTTTTGCGTGGCATCTGTACTTAAGGACAGAATAAAGAACTTTTTTTTCCCCAAAAAATTGTAAAACTGAATTAAAATGGATTCTGAAGAGATTTTTTTTCCTGGCGTCTGTGCGTACGTACGTACGTATGTATGTATGTATCTTGTAAAACTCAAAAAGAGTAGCCTCAGAACGTTGAGATTTTGTATATGGAACTGCTATAACATGTAGATGTGCACCTCCCATTTTGGTTGCAATCCGCCGCTCCAAAAGTAAATAAATTTATGCATATATATATATACGCACTTTGTTACTCGGCTCAGTGAGCTCAGTTTTGTTATTCTTATATGTTGGCAAATTGCGCATATTTTGCTTTGAAAATTATTGAATTATATTGTTTTTATCTTCCGGTTAAGGTTTTTGTGCCTTTTGTAAATCTCCATACAAGATTTGTAGAATTATCAAGAATTTAAAAGTTGTTTAAGTTTGGCTAAGCCTAATCATTTTTCTCATGGCGGACATATTTGCTTACATTTGAAACTTAGGAGAATATTGGATTTGTTGCCAAACTAGAGAAACTAAGCTTTACAACAACAAAGATAACGCGTTCTTTCATTATTGCGAATTAAATCATGCTTAATCCATTCTGGAATTTACTCGAGGAAATAAGTGTTTAAGATTTATTTCGTAATTTTTAATATAGATATTTTGAGTTTTTATGTATGTTTGGCCTTGTCGCGAAGTAAGAACTGATTTAATTGAGTGAGAAATAGAATCATCTGTGAAAAACTGGGTTTTTTTTTTTTGTTTGTTTAATTTCTTTATACATCGTTTTAGATTTATTATAGTATTTGAATAGAATATGTGGCAACGGTTAGATAATTCTTCAGATGATATAATTTTTGTGCTTCTGAGTTGTAAAATGAATGAGATCTAACGCTGTTAAGTGAACTTAGCGCCAGAATGTCGCTATGGTAAATAAATATAGTGAATTTTAAAGATTGCATTTATTCTATTGTACTATTGTGGTAAATTTAATTTAATCCAATAAATTTAAATGAAATGCAAGAACCAATGCGTATAATTTAATATTCTGTAGGAAGGCATGTGGTGTACACATCAGAATTTTTTTTGTAGGATAACTATTTATTATGATGCTATAAAATCGTTAGAACGAGCTCGACTGTATTTCACTGATGTTGTACAAAAAAGATCTTTTCAAGCTATTCTAACAATATTTAAGCAATATCGAAATTAAGATAAAAAGAACTACTCAAAAGCTGTGAATTTTCCTGCGCAGTAATATTTCAAACATGTTTAACAAAAGGGGTTAAGGCATTATTAAGGCATGGTAGAAATAATTGGCCCTTAAAATGTCTTTCCTATACGTAATGCGTTCTTAAAAACCTAAAACAATTCCAGTATATAAGTTTAATAGAATAAATTCGACTTTAGAATGTTACCTATTTTGTCATATGTGCAGCTTTATGTTTTACAAATATCTTTCACTTTTTACTTCTGCTCGTTTGCTTATGCTGTGGCAAACATTTATTTATTCAAAAAAGTCCTTGTCCGGTTTTTTTTTAAAACTAAAATGTAATTGGGACTTTGAATCTAAGTCCGCTTTTCTGCTTGAGTTATATATTTCCCGCTTTCGAGAATCAAAAGAAGCTCTTATTCTCGGTCTGAGAAATATTTACTACTGGCGAAGCATTTATTTACTTTCTCTGTTATGAGAGTAGCTCCCACGACGACGAAGAGATTCAATATTTGTGTAGTGGGTATTAGAATTTCGGTATGCGAGATTACGAAAAGCTGAACAGAAATCAATGCACTCCACATGGTACGCCTTAGTAACCACTGCTCCTTATGAGGTTCTGATTTTTCACTTCAGCGGAATCATTTTTTCTCTTATAGCGACAGCCAAACGTGAAAGAACATGAATCTAGTAAGTCTTGTGTAAGAAAAACTTCGGTAAACACCTCTGATAACGAAACACTCACTGGTTCATGTGAAATGCACTCAGAAAAAATGTTAATGTATTATAAGTAATAAAAATGACAATCAAAATAACTGAAGGGAAAGATGTTCTTTATCTTGCATACACAAGTTGCTTGGGAAATGTTTTCTATAGAAGATTGTTTGTCGTGGTTATTGATTCAATCCTCAAAGAAAACTCTTTGCTTTACGAATGCTCTCTAGTTGTACTTACAGTTTCAAATTAAAAAAAATAATAAATTGAAATCTAAGAATCCATTGCATCAAATAAGTTTTCACTTTTATTTCGGAAAATAAATAAATGTATAATTTCAACCATTACAGCTTAATAATTAACTGAAATTTAAAAACATATCGTTACGTTTATATACTTTTGCATCTTTCGTGCACGTACCTGTGATAATAAGAAGATGTAAATGCACTAACACATTTCAAAGGCAGTTGACCTCCCTGAAACAACTACCTCTAAAAGTGACCAGGTATCATTAATTAATAAATCATTCATACTTGTGCTTTCTACATGTTTGCCTCCATAGAAAAGAAAATCAAGTGGTAATACAAGATTGCGAATCTTAGGAATGTTTTGTTGTAATTAGCTACAGATGGTAAGATTAGATAACATTTAAGATGACTTAAAATATCTTCAAATTTCTACACAATATGAAATACTAGCTGATATCCGCCCGCTTTGCTATCTACTTGAATGTCAACCTAGACTTCTTATATGGGCGAATTGTCTAATTTTGAATTCATAATGAATGTAATTTTTTTAATTTAAATTAGAGAATTATAATGCCAGTCAGTGAATCTGTCACACACAGATTTCCACATCACTCATGAGGTACTGCATATTGGGATGCTTTCCCATTATTTAACGTGGCGGGATTCCCAGTAGGCCTACACCAGGAAAAATTGCCAACATGAAACTAAGGACATATTTTGAGAATTTTTTAAATAGTTGTTCATTTTTTTAACTTATCAAATCAAATTTTTAATCAATTATAATTATTTGTCTTTACGTGATTACGTTTTATGTGATTTTTTAAGTAAGGCTATTTTTATAAATTACAATAACATTTTTATTTTTCGTCACAGTAATTTATTTCGCTTAATAATAACATTTATTTTCATGTAACTTATGATAACAATTAAATAGATATAAAACTGCAAAATAATATACTTAAATTTATAAAACTTTTCTGTAGACAACATTCTTCGTATGTTTTTTCTGGTTGAAGAACGATGAGATACTTAGGTGAACTTACTCTTGAAAACGCCACATAAAATTAACGATGAGAAAAACAGTCATTTTGTAAATCTACGCCAGCTAATTTTAAATTCTGTCCTTGTACTTTATTGATAGTCACCGCAAAGCAAACTCTAATCGGAAACTGTAAACGCTTAAAGATTTACGTAAAATCATGTAAATTATGTATTTACGTAAAATCCGTTTTTAGTAACAGATAATAACAGTGACACTTCTGCCTCGTGGAATGAGTAACTATGCAAAATTTCAAGTCAATCGGATGTATAGTTTCAGAGATCTCGTGATGAGTCAATGGTCTTTCGCTTACACACTGCTTGACATTGAAAATGCAACACCAAGAAAGAGTGGTCAGAAAGTGATGAAATTTGTAAAAAAGACAGAGACAGCAAGCAGCAATAAGTGATCTTTATTTCAAAATGATAGTCAGAATACAGAGCGGTAACATCGTCGGCTCAGTAAGATGTAGGGCCACCGCGGACAGCGATGCACGAAGATATATATATATATACAAATTATTTTAAATCTTTACATTATTAAAAAGCAAATATATATGATTAAAATTAATTTGTGTTATGTGACTCCAGAAAACCGCCTCGCATAACTCGCGAAATCAATGTAGATGCAACACAATGACGTCAGATTACTTCCGGTTAACTCCCACTATAAGGCTTGCGTCGGGGAGGAGTTTCTTAAAGGAAAGAACTAGCCCTTCTGTTTAACCCTGGTATTAAATAGATGGCGAGGCTGTAAGTTAGGAGAGAGAATTTTGGCAATAATACCAACCCCTCAGTTCTATTATGTTTCTGTCCATCTGAACTATCGTTAAACTTCTGTCCACCTGACTGTTGAACTTCCGTCATTCCGCCGAACATCTGAATTACACTTAAACTTCCATTGGTACTATAGTCAGGAAAAACTGTCGAACTTCCGTCCACCTAAACTATCATTAAACTTCCGTCCACCTAAACTATCATTAAACTTCCGTCCACCTAAACTATCGAACTTCTGTCCGTCTAAACTATCGTACCAACAGATGTGTTTTTGATAATATTTATACTTAGAGATCGCGCTTGCATTTTAGGAATTGTATTATTAGGTGTTTGAACTGCTCTTATCTTGCATGTTAAAATTCCAAACTCCCCAAGGAGCGACAATTGCACGTTCTTAAATTTCAACTTGCATCTGCAAGTCGCAGCACAAATAAACTAACTTCGTTTATTTTGATTGTGTTCAATTAATATTTTGGACTTTAAATTAAAGGCCAAGTCAACTAAACCTCAGGAGGAGTTGACGTTAAATACGTTCCTAGTTTGAGTGCGTATTCAGGTTAAGATGACTGATTTTTCACAATTTGTCATAATTTCAAACGATGCAAAAAATTTACTTCCTTTTTTTAATTCAGAATTTTACTCCAAAATTCAGAATTCTGTCTGTTTGTTCTTTACGTAAACTTATATCACTCCTTGACATTTTGAACGATTTTTTTAATGATAGCTTTTAGACTATGGAAATTTTAAACTCCATTAATGTATTAAAACATTTTACTTAGGTAAAAAAATCTCGTATGTTTAAAACCGACTACACTTTTCCCTCAATCCCAAAAGTTAAAAATTTCTGCTAATCTTTAATCTTTATATTTGGCAGTACTAAGATATGCAGCAGCTATAACTAGAATAGATACATAAAGAAAAATTAATTTAAACATAAGAACATGTGTTTATCTACCATCTATGTATAACTACATATCTCTGTATTTACCTCAAACGTTTAAAATCAAAAATAATTTCTTGGAACTCGCATTATTGTTTGCTGACTTTACAAACTGTACGCAATAATTATTCCTATTAAAGAAAAAAATTATAAAAGATCTTAAATCGAAGAAAAGAGAATTGAATTTTAGTGTAATGTGTAAGCAAAATATGACTGTGTTTTAAGATGTTCATCAAACTAGCATGGATGAATTTCCACCTGTAATAAGTTATGTAAATTCCTCTCCTTTAGGTGCAATTCCTCAGCTTATTACAAAACTAAAAGTCGAAAGGTTTCCTGAAATAAAATGGTTATTGAATTTAGCTCGAAGCGTCGTATTCGATTCAAATTATTTCTTATTTTTATTGATCTTTTAAGAGTTAATAGTTTCAAAATTTAAACGCTATCCAGAAGCTTTCCTAACAATATTATAAATATGTTCTTAACTTAATCTAATGATTTCTATACTGTTGGAATTTGATACTAAACTGATACTAAATTTATAAATGAAACAGACTTTTATTTTAAGATTAAAATTAATTTAAACTATTGGCATTTAGAATTCAAGGCTCCTGGGAGTTAAAAAAATATTGTACAACTAACATATCATTCATTGTTTTCATTCTAAATCATAATTTATAACATATTGCTTTTCGAATAACTTGTTTTCATTCTAAATCATAATTCATAACATATTATTATTAGATTAACCGGACATGATATTATTGAAATACAAGAAGACAATTAACGAATTTGAACCAAGTAATTTAACACAATACTTTTTTTAAATCAGTTAGGATTATGCCAAGTCATTTTTTAAAATAGTTATTTAACAATTTCCCAACAATCAGTTACTTAAATTCCTATCAAGCTTTCATCCAAAATTCGTTGCCTTTAATTTGCTGCTTCCTCCTGGACTTCAACTAAAACCCCGAAGGACTTGTAACTACAGATGTTTAGAAAATTGTCATCTTACTCCAGAGTTCACACCGGAAAATTGAACAGCAGGATACACTACTCAGTCGAACTGGATCACATGTTCACTGGTAGAATGGAAAATAAACACAATGGTTCGGTGTAGAAGACTGTTAGATTGGAAGATCAACCTCTCCATTCCAAAATTTAGGAAGAACAGGAAAATTCTGCCTTCTGGTCATCAGTTCTTGAAGATAACTGAACAGCATGTTCTTGCGTTGTAGCTACTGCAAACGGAACACTAAGGTAAGATACAGAACGATATTAGGCATATCAACTGGGCAAAGATTTTAATCAGCACTTTTAATCACATTTTAATCAGCACCGAAGCCAGGGGAACAAGAAATGGCCCCTCGTCCTACATAGGTTCAGCACATCGAAAACCGGAGGAAAAGAGCATTCGAGAGAGCGAAAAAATAGCGTGCGGCTTTTTGTTACAAACTTCTACCAACGGCTCCAAAACTCACTCAAAAGGGTGACTATTCCTGATAAAAACGCCCCGAAGAAAACAGTATAAAAATTCTTACTTTTCAAAGCGTTAATTTAACACCTTTACTTAATCTCGCCAGAAACTCGCCAAATAACAGCAGGTGTTAACAGTAAACCTCGACGTCTACCGGAAACACAACGTGACTTGTATATGACATCTGTAATATATCCTCATAAATCTTCATAAATCACCCGAAAGCAGCTTAATGGTGAGAAGATATCAATCACACTAAATCCTTCGAAAGCTACAAAATTTTGTTAATTAAATTAGCATATTTCACAAACTAATCATGTTATCAACTTGAAAATAATTTTAAATTAAAGTGCAAATCTTTTTGTTTCTTCTAGTATAATTATACTTATATAAACTAAGTATTTTAAAATTCAGATTATTACATGAAAAACACACCCCATTCCCATTATCTGTGCCAATCGCGTTCCGAATACGAAAGTACGAACTTACTATCTTAAGAACAAAACTCTTAATTAAAGGTAAACCAAATTAACACAGAAATTAAATAAAATGCAGGTTGTGTAGCATAATTTAGAATATAAATGAATTCATTAATAAATTAGCTTAATTTCGCTACACAACATCAACAAGGATTCTGACTTCCTGTTATCTTCAACTATCACTGCGTTGTTTTACTTGCATGTTCAGTTATATTTTATTAGATTTGATGAGCTCTATCCGGAATGTTACGCATTTTCTTCATGGGTCACTATATGAGCTCCTTTCCTCCCCCCCCCCTAGAGAATCAGGGAATATTGCTAAATGTCTCGGAAACTGTAATTTCTACATAGGCCACTAATAAAAACCTCGATGACAATGTGCTGTGAAAATGCAGCAGTGAAGTGTAATCGAAAGGTAGGCATCAACTAAGCGTAGGCAATTGAAGGAAATCGGATCTCTTGTACAGTATCACATGTTTTACTTGTGCTGAAAGGCGTAAATATTATTCATGTTTTTCAAGGAAACTTTATGTAAGAGATAAAGCTATCAAACATAAAAAAAAAATGGGAAAATTATCTTTGAGATATTTGCCTTGGCAGAACACAAAAAGCACCGAAATCTTCAGCGAACAGACTCCGTATCCAGATCTTTGTTAAAGTTACAGTGATATTTGTCTGTTTCAAACGTAACTAAATGAATATATTTTCATTTCATTCCCAATTTGATACCTAATTTGGAATTACAATATTGTCAAGTTTTACGGGTTCGTGGACTTGAAGTGATTGATGACAACAGTTGACGAAGAATCAAAACACAATTTATTCGGCAGCATTACAAAGAACAGCTCAAAAGACAGGCTACAGTCGTCGAAAAACTACGACAAACACGCTGAAACAATCAGCAACACAGCCTTCAGGTTATGAGACTATGAACGTAAAGACAGCTTCACGGCAAAGCACTAACGTACGGCTCCGGACTCGGTCGATCGCTCTCGAGCTAATGCCTGACTCAAGACACTGCTAGTGCATTCAACATACTCTCCTACTACGTCTTTAAACAGGGTATGTATAACTTTTGACTTGCCTTTGAGAGCATTCTCGAGTAAACCCTTAAGATTTCGTTCTAGAATGTTCTCGCTCTGTCTCTGACATACCGCCAAATGTCCCCAAGTGGGCTATTTCGCGATAAAATTGGCAACACTATCTTCCCATGCCACTTTCTGGCAACCCTTTGTGGGGAAGCTATCTTACCACAGCTGGGAATTTCGCAACAATATCATTAATCTTGTCTGAACATTCTCATTTATTAATTTTCATGAAATTCTCTAAATATTTTCGCAACTTGTGTATTATGTAATAGACAAGTTCCATATTTTTAATATTTAAAAAAATGTGTGTTTATCTTTAGTAGTTCATTTAAATAAGGTTCTTAAAATTATGTTGTTCAAATGATTCAACAGGAACTGCTATACATGCATTACAATGCATACGGATTTTGTTTACAAGACATAGATTGATTCTCCTGAAGACTCTCTCTCCAGAATTATCGCCATGCGGCAGGTTGAAAAGTTGCGAAAATATTTAGAGAGATATAAAAGTATCTTCCAAAGTGTAGGAGAATCACTTCATCCTTGTTATGATCCATGTATTGTATTTTGTGGTAGTTCAATTGAACCATTCTTATTATTATCAAACATTATTTTTTCTAAATATGTGTCTTTAAAACGGCTTTTGTTTTTCCTTGTTCTATCTACTTAACTGCGTTTCTGAGTTAACATATCCCATTCCACCGCACAATGCATTGCGAAACTTTTTTACACTTGCCAACCTCTATCATCCCTTAAAATTGAGATTAGCAGTTTTCTTTACAGTCTTTAAATGTCTGTATGTTATATATATATATATAAATGAATTTTTTGCTTTTTTTCTTTTTTTCTGTGTCTTCTTTTTTTCGTTTCGCTTTTCATAATCCTAAAACTTCACATTGATTCATTATTATTTTTTACTTTATTTACAGTTTCATTTGTATTTTACCACATTATTTATCTTTCATTTAGAATGTAAAACTCTCTGCTCTCGAGGTGATATTTCTGACAGTGTATTTTTCATTATTTTGCATGTTTAAGTAGCGTATAGATTTTCAAAACAATTGCTCGAATCTCTCAAACGCTTGATCTCAGATTCATGTTTCCAGCTTAAGAAATGAATCAAACAACATAGGCTCTCCAAACGAGATAATATTTTGGTCATGCGGTATTTTGGTTACGATTTTAAAGTTTAAAATTTTATGGCGACCCTCTACCAAAACACACAGTTATAGTAAATGCGTTTCTCTTCATCGTGCTGAATATACGCTAGACGGTAGTCCAGTCTATATTATGCAATATTTGCCTGGAATAAATTATGTAGCCTAGACCGTTTTGCTCGAGTGAGAGAAACGTGATTTAGAAGTTGCTTAAAATTAATTTCTGTTAAACACAATACTTCGGATTTTAGCATTTTAACAATGGTAATCTGAAGCGAATGTTTATAAATGAAAGCTTTCTGAGCATTAAAGGATCCTTTCAAAATTCGCATTTGAAAACTTAACATGCGTAAATACCTGCAATAATATTTTTGACGTACTATAAAATTATATTTAGAAATATGTCGGGTAATCGTGACCAACCAGTAAAGTAAAATAATAAAGCCAAAGGTATAAAGGAAGCTGTGTAAAGATCTTATCATTGGATCTTGAAAACGACAGCTATGTAATAAATTAACATGCATATTACATACATATAACATGCAGGATATAAAGTCATACATGTAATATGCATAAATTTGTGTCATCATAACTGTATCCCAACTATAGAAATTAAAAAGCTTTTCCGTTCCAGCTTCGTGATAGATTCTCATGTTATGGCATTAAAATATTCATCACTTAAAATTTGACTTTAAAACGAAGATGAATGCGTACACACTTTGTCACCTTAAGACAAATTAATGAAATAATGGCATTACTTTTCTTATTTCTTTATGATAATGGCGATCATTGTATTTCATTCCTGTGCCATTTTACTAGATTCATGTCAAATAATATTAGAGATATGGGTAATATAATGTAGAAAATGTTTGAAAGTATAATAAAGAATTTAAATATTCAGACAAATATTTTAGTTCAGTACAGGCAAAAATTTCATAATTTAATAAATTTAAAACAGGTAATGTTAGGTAAAGATTTTTTGTGTGATAAGAAAAATGGACTTTCCCTTCAGGTATAACATGTATCTATTTATTTATACATATATGCATATATATTTTCTAATTATTTAAAACTTTTCTGGACGTTAAGCAATCATTTAGAAAAATGTAATCATAACTGTACGCAACCATAAGTACGTTTTTCTTAAAGCATTATATATTTATTAAAGAAAAGAAGGGTACTGTTCTGTTATCGAGACTGGATTTAAAAATGTATGAATATGTCGCGTGTGTATGTATGCATGTACATATATGTGTATATGTGCGCACACATACATTCATGCTTACATATAGGCATGCATACATGAACACGTACATGAATACATGAACACGTACATCCAGACATCGGTACATGCGTACATGCATGAACACATAAATCCTTTTATACATACATACATACATACATTTCTGGATCCAAGCTTGATAACAAAACAGTAATTAAAGATCTTTGCTATGCGATACACGAATATATATATATATATATATATATATAAATGTGTAATATATAAAAAATGAAGGAAAAGGTACTCTTCTATTATCGGGACCCGATTGAGAAATGTATGTATGTACAAATGTGTATACGTATGTATGTGTGTATTATGTGTATATACACCTATACATACGCATGTACAGATATGCATGCATACACGAACACATATCTCCATCCATATGTGCATATATACGTACATTTCTGAATCCAGTTCCGATAATAGAACAGTACCGAAGGAAAAATATTAAATTTAATTTAATTGGAACAAATTACAGACTTCATTGGCAACAGCTCTTTAAATTTCTGATTTTAACATAAATAGAACCCCTTTTAAGGCATCTTTCCCAGCAGAGATCCGCATTGCTGTGAGCTTTTACTAGTCATCATTCATAACCAAACAAAGGAACAAAGCTTATAAATAAACTAGTTACTGATCTTCCCTTTTTTCGTCGCTTAGCTAGCATCCGTTCGCTCATCTGCAGTTTTTCAACTGTTGTCCTGAAAATGTACTGGCGTTTTATGTGAAATTGTGAGGTGCAGATTGTACCTCAATGTGCGAAGTGGTTTCAACAGAATATGATTCTAAAAAATGGTTTAAGTTCGGAAATAAAATGTGTTTAATCTTTAACTAGTTGTGATCTGTAAAAGTTCCAATCATCTCTCTAACAGTTTTCTCGTCGATGATTAAAAAGTGAACTGGAGCCTTCTCTAGCCAAGCTCTCATCTGATGTCAAGTTATCCACAACTCTATAAATCGCCAAAAGTATATATATATCAATTAATAATCTTCATGATCACTAAACGAATGTAAATATGCCAGTGACGGGGATTCTAAAATTCTAAAACGTTATTTTCTGAACTGAAATATATTATAAAACGCTAACCATGTGTGTCAAATCTTTAATTACAGAATTCAATAAATGTGGTGTTATTTTAGCTGCTTACGAAAGGATGTTACGACCGAAAATGACAGATAATGAAATTCCAAGCTTGCTAAGAACCAGTACAAAGTCACGGGCATAATTAAATTCATCTACTGTTTACATAATCCTTTTCCACGGGAATGAGGATTAACTTAATGATCCACATTCTGCAAAATAGAAAGATTATCGCTCCTGCTACAGATTTATGACGACACTTAATTAGGAATTAATCCTTTCTGCTTTGTTTTGCTTTTGCCAGGAAGATGATATTTTAAGATTTTTTACTTTCTCTTTTTAATTACAATATCTTATGAGAAACATCAAACCTCTCATAAAAATTTTAATATCTTAAAAAGATAGATGTCCCTCAAGATTCATTTTTAACTATATTAGATTATATTATATTCTAATATAGTTAAAAATGAATTATACTATATTATATTCCGTTAGAGAGGCATCAGTTAAAAATGCGCCACTTTTTTTTGCCACCAATAGTTGTCAAGTATAAAATTATGAAATAATAACGTAGTTCAAAAGACTAAAAAATGTGTTCTGTAAAAAGTAATTTTTTTTGATTTCTCAATTATTAAAGACAGTAAATTTTAATTTCCAATTTCAATCTAAATGCAATCTTAACAGGTGGCACGAAATTACAAATGTAATTCATTACTGCAGAAAGAATTTCACTTTTTGAATATAAACTACGCCATACAAATTCTATCAGATATGACTCTAAATGGTGGCGAGCAGTTCCCCGCTAACGTTTATTTCTCCATTTGGCACTGCTCCACAATCGGTCCACAGTTTGGGTAAGGCATCCAGTTTCAGTGTCTACAGCATTATAACTGTGACCCTCTTTCCTTTGGATGCCTACAATGCTTTGATGCCTACAATGCTACAACACAAGGTTGCGCTTTTTACACAATAGACTCCCTACTTCGTGGATAGGGAATGCAGTGTTAGGCAGGAAAACTAAGTATATTTAAATCGGACGAGAAAATGTTTCACACCGATTTTTACTCTGATTGCTTATTACTGTAGAATGATATCATTTCAGCTACCGTTTAAAGGGTTAAACAAATAACGTTGATGGACTTTGCCGTAATCAAAAAAGTCCAATCGTTTTAGTATCCAGTTCTGAAATTGTCCCTTTGTTTACCATTTTTGCCATGCATTATCGCATCATCGATTTCAAATGCATTACTGCAAATTTATGTCGATTTTCATCTAGCTTCACCAGATAAGGTGAACTATAAGATTCATTGAACTAATGTTTCAGTTCTTAGCTAATGTAAATACCGTTTCAAAATAAAAAGCATTTTCCTTCTTAAAATATCAAAAATACATTAAATTGCAATCAGTTGACAAAACAGAAAGGTCAAAGATGCATATTTAGCTTCCAAGACGCAATGTGTTGAATTTTTCTTACCTCCTTTTAAAGAGCTGTGATAACTCGGAACAATTAATCCATCAGAGTATATTTTAAATTCTAAGCAAAGCTATATATAACTTAATTTCAAAACGTGCTTCGATGTTCTACTTGTATGGTATAATTTTCAATAAACTTTTATCATTTTTAAATTCTGGATAGTTGGATAAAAACATAATAACGTGAATATTTGTAAATGCATAGCATTTATTTAAATTAAAGGAATGTGGTTTAAATTAATTCTTTCAATTTTAAAGTTTCTTTAAATGCTAAAAAATAGAAACTCAGAACAAAACTTGGAACAATAATTGTACTGCTTTTTTCAGAAATTGTTCAGATGCCTGTAGCTAGAAAGAAAAGTATTACTTATCCTGTATAGGAAAGCAGAATTTTACTCTTACAGCTTTGACAGTTGTGGAATAAAGATAAGTAAAGATATTTTGGAAACTTTGACAACTGAGGCAGTATCTTTTAGAGGGAAGTTTAGCCTGACATTTACATGACAGATCTCATAATCTTCTGTTTCACACTTACTCGAAAAACATAATAAGAAGTGTCTGTTATCCTTCACATAAAAAGAAATAAACCAAGAGACTACGAATCTGAAGACGAAGACCTATTTTATACCACCCTGTCTTTAAAAATAGAAAATGTTTTTCTCGATTTAGGATCTCTAGTTTCTTTCTGAAGTCGAATGCAAAGCTATTTATCGTGTACTTAGTTCTTAAATCTCTTATAACGGCTGCTCTTATAACGGAGCTTATAACGGTTGCTCTTATAAGGGATGATGTTCTAAAGAATTATAAATAGAGAGTTCGGTATCTTCTGCATACTTGAAGGATGATGATTAAAGTAAACTACTTTCCAAAATTACCAGTATAGAATCTAATTCTCTTTGGCCATATAAAGCAATCTGGATCCTACTAATGAGTTACTGCTAAATAGGTTGACTCGACAACCTAACATACGTGATAATTAAACAAATGACCAGCAGCAACTTCACGTAACTGCAAGTTCAGAAACGAAACATACTCTGGCTAGCAAAAGCCCGCTCTGAATAAACTCCAAGATTTCCCCGTTGAAATACTTACTTCACTTAACTTTAAATTTACATCTTGGCGAGGAAATGTGAGGGGAAATTGAGGAGTTCAGGAAAGATAATAAAAATTTTAATAATAGGTTAACTGAACTAAGAGAAACCCTACAGCAGCAATTAAACTTTAATACTTTTCTAAAATTACCAGCATTATTAATATTAATGAAAGCATATAATGTAAATTGATACTTTTATTCATGATCGATTATATTCTATAGAAAATTTCTGGTGATGATCAAAAGTTGTTAACTACCAATGAGTGAAATAATCGCCAACACAAAATGTCGAGCAAAGCAAAACGGAACAGATAAAACGCTGATTCATTCTTTTTATCAGTAGTTGTTAAAATTTGCGATTTCTCATAAATATTTTACAAGTAAAGAGATTATTAAAAAATTATAAAAGGGCATGATTTTACAAAGAATAAAGAGGAAAACTAATATCCTTAAAGCCGCATTATGAAAAAGGACACTGCTGTCAAAAGTTTATGCAATTAAATGCTCGAGAGTTTCAAATCGATAAAGGATAAAAAAACTATACAACAACGTTAATAAAAGAGAATCTCCACAATTTAGAAACACCCGTATATATCCTAAGCACATGCTTCAATGAGATCCTTTCCTTCAAGTTAAAAACATCTGACCTGGACGCCATATGATTTCCTTAGCAGGCCTGTTAAATTATATAAATTTTAAAAAAAATAAAACATTTCATTTAAAGCTTTTTCCTTTAATTTCATTACAAATATATTTCTCATTCGATCTATTCAGTTCTTATTTCTCGGCAAGGCAAAAATACTGTATAAAATCTCAAATCATCTTCATTAAATATTGTAAAATACAGAAGAAACTGAAACATCAAATACAGTTAAAAACGGTAAAAATATGTTTGCAATTAAAATTAGAGTTTCTAAGCTCGAACCGGCAATTCGGCGAAATTATAGGAAAGCAAAAATGATAACTTAACAGCCCGCGGCAAAAAAATGGTGGCCTTGCGTTGGTGCACCAACTAACTTAATTCACTACACTGCAAAGAGCTTCAAATGTAAAACATAACCTCCATGTTAGGCCTAACTCAACTTTTAAATTGTTGATAATTCTACAATTCTACAACTATTACATGCAGATTATCTAAACGTTTAAAAACCTTAACCGTAACATCAAAACGACATAATTCCATCACTTTTAAATAAAAAAATATACAATTTGTCATCATATAAAAATAAAAACACTGAACTCACCAAACCAGATAAGAGAGTGGGTATTAATATATACGTATGAGGTTCTGGATTGCAGCAAAAAAGGGAGGTGCACAACTAGATGTTATAGCAGGCCCACATGCAAAATTTCAACTTTCTACGGCTAGTGCTTGTAGTTATACGAGATACATATATACGTACCTTAAGATCCTTTTACATTTCGTTTTGGAAAACAAATGTCCTTTACTATGTCCGTAAGTACACGTATCACGCAAAAAAACAAATATTTTAAATGGGTTGGAGAAGACCATAATGGTTATTTTTGTTGAAATATGATTCCCGAAATTTTTCGTGATTACAGCACTTCCTTTACTATGTAGAAGGTAGTAAAAAAGGAATAGGTTCTACGTAATAAACAAATAACTCGGAATCTTAAGGTGATGGTTTCAGTGCTAAGCTAGTAGATTTTTTGAAGTAATAAAAAAATTGTAGTTTAAATCCTAGTCGAATATCTTATATTAATTAGAGAAAAATATAATGTGAATATTGCACTTCCGTGACAACCAATAACGCTGTTTAAGTATTCCAGGAAATGGGTCTATAAATAACTGCAATGAATTCTGGTATTATAAACATTAATCTTTAGTAAACAACCATAATAGTTTAAGCCTTCAGCTGAGAGCGAAGACGTTCTTTTACTTTCCAAATTTTGCTCACAGTCTTCTAAAAGCGCTCTTTCTCTGCTCACGGCAAATTATGCCGTCGGTTAAACATTTATCTTTCTTTCTCAAGTAAAAGTATACTTTAAGATTGTTTCGCTATATAATGCATACAAGAGCATCTCGAGGGGTGGTTTAAACTAGAAATCCTTACAGAGAATTGTTTCCAGTTAAATCTTTAATGATTTAAACTAAGTATCATCTACCAGAACTCTCTATAGTAGTTTTAGAATAATGAGGCCAAATTTCTCCAGCCATTTGTTACTACATTATTTAAGGTACCATGTGTATCTCTGAAAAACAAGTATAGTATAATTTTAAATTTCTCTCATAAAAATAAAATGGGTGCTCAGGTTAATACTCGATTTACTCGTCATCCATCTAAATAATTTTATTTCGTTACTTTACGTATATTCATGGAATAAATTAAGCGTGCATTTATGTATAGCGTTAAATGCATTTGCAATCAATTTCACTACAGAAGTTTTGATGCGTTTTAAAAAGAAATGCGAAAGATTTTCGATTAAAAAAAACATTGAGTATCACCTAAATCTCAGGTAAAATCTAATCACTTTTGTGAGGGTTTTTTTTTAATTTGTTTAACCAGTTATTTTATGTATGGAATCTTTACTGTCACTTCTCTCTTTCCGTTTTCAAGGCGGAATGCAAATTAGTTCCCGCGTATGTAAGTGACGGTATAAGATTGTTAGACAGAACTTTTTCTGCCTCTTGAAAGCCATATTACTAAGTTGCTGTTCTAAAATTAAGAGTTCCAGCTTTCTGCTTTGCATCGTACTTGCTGGTAATTAAAGTAACGCCAGTAAAACCCGAGTTCGCGAAACATTACTTTGTATAGCCTTTGACTATTAGTATTTAAAGTTAGCTTTACGTTTGAATTCCTACTCTGAGTTTTCGCCATAAATGCTGGCGGATTTCTAATGTTAATGCAGGTAACAGGTGAAAGCGGATCCGGCCACCCGGATGGCTTACATAGACTAATCGGGCATTGTCCGGATCCCGCAACTGTTTAGTACGACACCCTCGGCGCCCCACAAGGAACGCATGGGGAGTTTACTAAGATGTTACATATGCTGAAGGAGACCTTGAACTATAACATTTTACATAGTGCTACACAGATAATAAGTAAAATATAGATGCTACTTAAATTAAATTTCACAGATAATTACGAATGCTGAAACAGATATTAAATACTAATGAAGATATTATGCAGATACATAGATGCTTAATACATTACTCATATTACGCAGATATACAGATGCTAAATACATTATTACACATATATTAAATACGAATACACTAATTCAAGTCTTTACACAAATTTACAAATACTAAATACGAACTCCATACTACACTGGTACTAATTATTGAAACAGATACACAGATACTATATTATACTGGTAAAATTCTACTATATACACTACTACTTGCTTCACAGATATTAAATGCGAATGCAGACACAGATACCAATTACTAATACAAGACATTACGCACATATGCAGATACTAACCCAGATATACAGATACAATAAATGACCGAAGAACGCAGATATGCAAATATAATAAATGACGAAAGAACGCAGATATGAGGATACAATAAATGAGGAAATAAAGCAGGTATACACATACTAATTACACTATTACACAGATATAAAATGCGAATCACAAATATTAAACTGCACTACGTAAACTATACAGATATTAAACATACTACCCAGATTTTTAATACGAATCGAGGCACAGATACTAAATACCAGTACAAGATAGCACATAGATACATAGAACATAAATACATTACTACATACTACACAGATACAAAATACTGATACAAAATACTGATACTGACATTATACTTTGCATTATTCCGACGTTACGGAGTTATACAGACACTTCATAATATACTGTAAGGATTTTAAGTTCACTAACGTTTATTTTAAAACTTTATTGTGATCTCTTATTTTCCACTTCCGGCCAGAATTAACGCGTGAATATGTTTATGCAAATTGTACTTGCTAACGCTTAAGTATTTAAGTTGTGGCTTTTTGCCAAGAGAGAAGAAGGAAGGAAAGAGAGTTAGTTCTTTTGCTACGAGTTTTCACGCGAGCTTGCCATCAGTTACTGTCCGCCTTTAAGGCCAGAGGTTAACCCTCTTGAAAGTTAAAGACGTATTGTAGTTTTCCGCAGTTTGCGTACTACAAACATAGTAATTTAAAAGGCCAGTCTTAGTGCTAGTCATCTATGTAAGATATTTAAAAGTTAGCTCTCATTTAAATTTTAGTTAGTTAGTAGTCTTATATTCTTTTACGTTTAGACCACAAGTGGTTGGTCTTTGTATCCCGAAGTACGGGAACGTATGCAAAAATCGTTAGGCAAATAAAGGGGAATTTGCCTTTTATTTAAATCTAATATTACTTAAATTAGAATTATGACTAAACTCGCATTCTGTTGAAAAATGGTACATTGTATAAATGAAAACAATTTTTAACTGAGATCATGAAAAGTTTCTTTTAAGTATAAAGGAAAACCTTATTTGTAAAAATTAATATAAATCTTCATTACTTTCATAATATTAGATGAAAAATTATGCATTAAAGGAATTTTAATTTTTAATTTAAGGCAGGATATTTTATTGCATATAATTGAAACAAATAGTTACGCAGTATAATAATAGCTTTCAAAATCCCATTGTATTCTAGTCTAGATATGAATGTTTGCTGAATTAATATTAAATGAATACCCCCCAAAAATATATTAAAAAAATCTAAAAGACTTCAGATTTTAACGATCGCCCAAAAGAGTTTGTTAAGGGTTTTTAC
>KK120043.1:62429-85481 GCA_000611955.2 Stegodyphus mimosarum | reverse complement strand
ACTCTTTCTAATCATTCTTTGTCTTTTTAGCTATATTATTACGCATCATTTTCTTCGCATTTGTGGCATATACAATTAAATAGCAAAATTACAAAAATTTTAAAAGGAGCATAGCGGTATCCGTTTAGAATTCTCGGTGGAGCGTTAACTGTTAGCATACATTTTCTGTTTTTTCTTTCAAGCTTTTCTCAGTTCATCATATAAATGTTCTGCTTTCTTACTAAGATGGCTTTACAATTTTGTTTTATTATTAACGCTTTCTGCGTTTGCGTTATTTATTTAATATCACAGTCTTGACTATTAAGTTACATAAAATTCGATTCAACAGAAAATCACAAAATATTAAAAGGCAGCCTATCACTAGAATTTCTGATAGACGTAGTCTCGCGTAGTTTAAACAAAAATGCTTCTTTTCCGTATAGTGTTGCCACTGCTTGCTTTGAAATCTTTGAGTTTGTTAACCAAAAATTCGTTAAAGTGTCTCAAAATATGAAATAAGTAATAAAACAAATTCGAAACTCAAAATCCGGGCTTCCAATGCCCATGTTCAGGACTAACATGCCTTTTGCGCTAATAAATAAACAAAAAGCGGCGGCGGATACAATAATTAGAGCGCGTTTAAAACTATTATTTGATGAATTAGTTTGCCATATCAAAGGTATTAGTTAGTAAATGAATAATAATTCTAATCAGGCTTATTTGTATAAGAACAAAGTTCTAAAACAGTATTGGAAGAGACTAATCTCAGAGTCAATAAGATTAATGAGAGTCAGTAAGATTTTATTTTTAGCTTCAAAATATTACATTATGCATTCAGTAATAAAAAACAATTAAAGAAATAAAAATAACTATACAAGAAGGTAGAATGTTTCTTTCACAGAAACTACTTCAGAAAAATGCTCATTAGAAGGGGAAATGCGATATCATGTATTCTTCTGGCAGTGAACATGTGGTTATTTTCCTGTTTCGATTTTGGTATCGTTAAGAAGCTAAGATTTCAAAATTAAAAGTGTAAGGTTTGAAGTCTTTGACTACTGTAAACTGTAACCAAACCCTTGATAGACGTAAAGCAACTTATCGCTATGTCTGCAAATACTACAGAGACTTGGAAAGGGTGTAAATGATCCTTTATTGTAAACTAAAATAGATTAATAGAATGAATACCTGTATTACCATTACCGACCGCCTACTTTCAGCACCTTACATAACCCGTTTCGCCACAGGTCACAGTCCTTTTCCGGAATACTTCTGGAAAAGGGGTTTTGTTTCCGCTAACCTTTGTGTGTGCGGCGAGGCTGGATCCCCAGACCGTTACGTAACAACGTGCCCACTCACAGAGGCGTGGCACATGCAGTTACCAGACACTGATGACCCATTTAAGCGATTCTTCATCAAGCACCCGGCCTTCCTTAAGAAATTAAGGAGTATAATAGAAAAAATAGAGGCATTAGGGTGGGATGTGTCATGCAGATTAGTGTGCACCAGTTTATTGATTATTTATTTGTATGCTGTCTATGCAGTATCATTACATCTGTAATATTATCAGGACTTCTGTAAATTCTAGCTGATTTCGCATACCTAACTATAGTCCTGACTAGGAACAAGGAGCTTATTAAAAGCTATGTTCGTGCGTGTGTAGAAGGTACAACAAAGATAAAGAGGGTGCAAATTCCCCTTTATTTGCCTAACGATTTTTGCATACGTTCCCGTACTTCGGGATACACACTTGTGGTCTGAACGTAAAAGAATATAAGACTACTAACTAACTAAAATTTAAATAAGAGCTAACTTTTAAATATCTTACATAGATGACTAGCACTAAGACTGGCCTTTTATTTAATGCTCTGTTTTGAATACTTTTATGTTTTCATACTGCGTTTTGTTCAATACAGGGAAGGTTTTAAGCTGTTATCTTTTAATGTATATTTTCGAGATTTTATCTGCTGTTACGTGATATCAATTACTTCGTCTTTTCATTTATTTTCTGCGCTAATAGTTACATAGGTAAATAGCAAATAAGAAAAAATGCAGTATGCGTAATAGTTTAAAGATTGTTTAGAAAGAGCGCTTATTCTTTAAAAACTCTTGCTACATCACCTACTATTATAATCTTTATATTTCTAAGTTAAAATGACTTCAATTTAGAATAGTTGGGCCTTGACAACTTTCTCCTGACATTTCCTAAAATGCTCCTGTATATTCTTAAACTTGCCTCTAAATTATTATAAACGATGCCTCAAAAGCACTCTCCCGCTAAACTCTCTTAGGTATTACCTGGATGAAAATGAGTCTCTCAAAAACTGAAAAAGTAAGTAGGATAAATGTTAGATCTAATGGTATGTTTTCTACGGTTTCAAGAATTCCAGTTTTTTCTACAAATTCCAAAATCTTTTTGTAAACAGGTTTCCCTTTCTTTCATTTCGAAAAAATTAAACATTATTTATTTCAGCTTGTAACCGATCATTTTATAACAACATAAAAAACATTAACTACGTTACTTGCAGCTGTACAGAAGACTCGCTTTTTCCTATGTATTTGATGTCTTTTATTTCTCAGATAGGGTTGTTTGACTAATCTGAATAATGAAACTTATTACACACAGCAAAGGAGAGTGAAGTTCAATATTTTTTGCAGATAAGCCAGCTATACTATGCAGTCTGACCTTCTACACTTAGAGAAAATGGGTGAACTGAGCGAGTGAACTGAGGTTAGATTATTACTAAAAATATTAATTACATACTAGAAGATGCGAGGAACTTTTAAAGAATCACAAAATCACTTTATAATCAAATATATCTTTATTACTTATTGATTGCTCTATTAAATGTCACAGCACAGTGGGGCCAATCTGCAGCCCACAATTTTGATCATGACGCATAACATTTTTAATAGAAGCAGCCTGCAAAAGACTTCCTTAAATTAGCAAGCGTAGGCAGAGAAACAGGGAGGATAATTATATTGAAATAGTATCTATAGTAAATTTTTTCCGTTAATCTGATCGGCTAAAACTTACAGGTAATGCCGAAGTTTAAGTTGGCATAATGGTGAATTAGTTTTTAGATATGACGCGGTTTGGAGAAACTTATTGATAGAGAGAAATAAGCAATTAAAGGGCTTTTAAACTTATAATTTTGATTTGCATATATCTTACATATTCGGCAAAAGTTTCTCTTACTTCCCTAATACACCTATGCTCCCTTCTCAAAAGGCGTTTTTCTCGCCAAGCCTTTTCTCTTTGAAGAGGGGAAATATGTAAAATAAAAAAATATGTAAATCAAAAGTATAATTTTAACTAACGGTAACCCGTTATTTCTCTTTCTCTGTTCTATAAATCTTAATAACGTCTCTGGATTGCGTCGTTTCTAGATCAATCCATCTCGCATGGTTTGCGCAACGCTGATGACGTAACTCTGAGAATTGAAACCTTTCTAACTTAAACCAAAACCTGTCTCTTAACAGACTGCCATATTGGATAACTGCGCAGTTAGCTTATAGGTCTGTTGCTTTTTAGACAATTTGCTTTGTCGTGCTACTAACTACGTCATTATTAAATGTGATACTCTATATAAAACTGTGGTGTGCGTATTGCTGTCATGATCATATAATAACGTCTCGATAATTAGTTCGTGTCCAGCAATAAAAGTTATGCTCTGTTCGGCTACGCCTGTCTATAAATCTCTCCTTCGAATATCATTATTCTAATTATGCGGTAGCCTCTCCAAGTTGTAAGGCTGAGAACCATCGCCAATCCGTTGCAGCTTAAAGATTTTATCACACACGCACACATATGCATATATATATATTCTGTTGTCCCATCCAACAATAAAATTATCTCAATTAAATTATTAAATTAACAATATCATATGCTGTATCATTTACTTTTAAGCGATTGCTTTTAGAATTTACTCCCTTAACTTGGCTTTATATATATATTGGATGAGACAACTGAAAGGCAGCTATTGTTTTGCAGTCGTGGCTGTGATTATGTTAGTAGATAGCTTGAATGACTGTGTTATGTTAGAAGATAGCTTGAAACTGTTTCATAGATGCAATGATGGACATGCAAACAAACGTGCCGACTTAAACCTACAATTTATTCCTGAACATTCTTTATATTTTCAATCACACATCATTAATCTATTAAGGCATTCATTCTTGATTTACTCAATACTGTGGCTGCTATAAACGCCGCACAATTTTGCATAAAACGTCACCTTTTTAAACAATAGGTGAAAGCTGTAAAGCGGCGAACAGACGTTAGGCCACGGAAGAGGAACGAAGCTACTGCGTATTAGCAGTAGGTAACATAAAAACTCGATTTAACATAACATAAAAACTCGATTTCTTTGTTTTAGTGGTGAATTGGGATTGGACAAGAGCTTTCTCACTGACTATCATTACATATAAAATTAATGAAGTAAGTAATGCAGTAGAGATTCCATGATAGGGATGTAGCCAAATTTTAGTCAGGAAGTAAAAGTGCTGCTGCCAATTAAGTTAGTAATTTATTAATAATTTTCTTTCATAATTTATATCTTACGCACACACATATGTTGGTGTGTGTGTGTGTGTGTGAGTGTGTGTGTGTGTGTGAGTGTGTGTATGTGCGTGCGTGCGTGTGCGTGTGTGCGTGCGTGTGGGTGCGTGTGCGTGTGCGTGTGTGTGTGTGTGTGTGTGTGTGTGTGTGTGTGTGTGTGTGTGTGTGTGTGTGTGTGTGTGTGTGTGTGTGTGTGTGTGTGTGAGAGAGAGAGAGAGAGAGATTAAAAGTAAATTTAAAAGCCTATGAGTTGCGCTAAAGCTGCAAAGTTATAAACCAATAATTCAAAATAATTTATAATAAGAAAACTCTCCATATACCATCTCCAAGGAACAGAAATTCAATTTAAAATCATGAATGAAAAACACTTTTGTCAGTATTTTAAACAGTATTTTAAATTAGTACTTTCTACACTCCTTTGCTTTAAAAACATAAAAATCTGCCAAGAAAAATATTTAATCGCAAAAATATAAAAATCAAAAGTAAAAATTTTAAGTATTAAAAACGTAACTATTGTCATTGTTCGTACATTAATCGACTTAAGGGATAAACCAATCTACCATCAATTAACAACAACTAAATTAAGAGAGTTATAAATTAAGACATATATATATAAATTAAGAGATATATGTAAATGTGTATGTATATATATATATATTATATATTATATACGTATGTGTATGCGTGTATGTGTCTGTGTGTGCGTGTATGTGTCTGTGTGTGCGTGCAGTTAGATATATAGATGTATAGGGAAATAGGTTATGTCCCTTATTCTGAAGTTTGACAAGGAGTTAGGTTTGAACTAAATACTAGCCCATGTCTTTTGGCTAACGTCGCAACATTCGCCGAGAAAGTAAAAACGTAATGCAAATTTATTGCTTCTTGACACGAATACCAATACATTTATTGGTATTCGGTAAGGTATCGGATACGATTTAAAAGTAATAGTGCGGCCTAACTGGAGCGTGGCCAACTTGGAGTGTTCTCCGTATTGTTGCTGTATTTCTGAGCACTAGTCATCGAGTGAAGCCATAACGCAGATCAGTATCTGTTCTGTCGCCAAGTGATTTAAATGTGTAGCTGTATTCTAGATTGATCAAGTTTCTAACTTTAAATTAGAACCTTGTTTCGTAAAGATTTGGAATCTAGGACAAGCAACCTCGTCTTTGAATAGCTTTTTTACAAGCATCATTTAAGTTTAGGTTGTAATTTTCAGGTAGTTTAATTAATTTTAATTGGATTTTAATCTGATTTGTTGATAGTTAAATAATCTTGATAGTTAAATAGTTATTATCTCTGTTAATAACTATTTAGCTATCAGCAATAGGTGAACAATTAGCCGATATTTCAAGATAACTGTATATTAGTAGCGTAAATGTTCAGTTTAACTAAATTTGACACAGAATTATAAAACTCTCAGCTTATTTCATTACAAAATTGATCCTTCAGTTATACGCAATTTTTTCGAAATTCTATCTTATGTTTAGATCATTCTGCATCGTGTCTAGTACAAACTAAACTTAAGAACTGCAGCAGTTCTAAATAGTTATCTTAACAGATTGCATCTCGTGCCCTATTTTCTAATACTTATGAGTAATTTCAAATTTAATATAATCATTTTTAGATCTTTAAGTTCGAATAAATTCCCTTTATTACAAGAAGAGTTCATTAACTATGTTGATAAGCATATAACATTTCTAGAAAACGAATTTACTGTAAGACAATATAAAGGATTGTCATTCCACCATCTATTGTGAAATTAGAATTAAAGGTAGTTTAGAATAATAAAAATGAGAACTGAAAAATTTTTAGAATGTCAATAATATTTAAGCTTACAAAGGCTAAATCAACTGATAATTTTATTTTCTTCTGAGTTCATTAAAATTGTAAGGGCTTGTTAATTTTAATGAGGTTTCAAATATTTTCCTTATTGATTTACTGACACGTCTTATTTTTTAAACTATTTATCTCGAATGTAAATATCATTTTCTTTTACATTAATGATCTGTTGAATATTTAATGGAAAACACTCCAATTCATCTTAAGAATACTGAAACAAAAAAACAAGCATTCTTTGTATTAGTATAAAACAGAATTCAAAGGCAATAAAGAAGATAATTATTTTGTCTTTCTGAGATAATGAGCGATTTCTCTGCAGTAAAAGATGATCTTGTTTCTAAAAGAAAAGATTTATTTTACTGGAGTTTTCTTACTTCATAAAGGAAGGTGATCAAAATTAAAACATTAATTAATGATTTAAAAATACTTAATTTTGAGCTGTGGAGTTAAGTGGATAAAAAAATATAGAGAGAGAGAGTCAGAGACGGTGTTGATAATAATAATAATAATCAAGGTATACAAATTAAAGAAGTATATCAAAATTGGTGGTTTACAGCATATATATTTGTGATGTACCAAATGTAGTCGCAGCTCAAAGTATCAGACGATTAAGTTTAAAGAAAAAACAGGATCCATTTATTAATTTAAATGAAAAACAGCAGTTACAAAAATCAGATTAAAGTAAATAAAAAAGAACAGGAGTAAATAAAAAAGAACAACTAATAACTTTTTGTATTGAAGTTTACTCCATCATTACATTAATGAAAAGACGCCTCGATATTCCTTTGCGAGTCCTTTTATAATCTCTGGAAAAGCGGAGCTTCCAAGAAATGACGTCAGCCAATCCAGTTTGCTTTAAATGTTTCCAGAACATTCAATAACTGTACGTGTAGAAAAAGTGGGAAAATCATTTGACTACGGGGCTGTGGATTTAATTCCACATACTTTCAAATAAGAGATCGTCGCCATTAAAATGAAAAGAACATGCATTTAGAATTGTGACTCTGGGGAAAAAACAAAAAGAAAAGACGAAATTTAAGTTAGGGTTTTAAGTGTATTTTTGACTATGAAATTTTATTATGACATATATATATATATATATACAGAGTGCATCAAAAAAGTGTATACACAGCTTGAACTGTCATAGAAAATTTAGTTTCCAATCGACAAGGTTAAATTTCTGGGCAATGTAGGGCTACATTCCAATATGAAAAATAAGTATACTTTCTGGTCAAACTAAATGTTTCAAATGGTGCGTAGGTAAATGTTCAAACCTGGTACATTTTGATCCAGGTATTCTCGCATGATACCTGGATCAAAAGGTGATAATGCAAAGAGGAGCCATCATATTGGTAATAAAACATGGCATTACCGTACATTACAGAATATCACGGAAAATAGAATTAGCAAGCATTGTTAGGTACTTTGCTCTAATTACATAACCTTCAAAACGGAAAGGTCCAATAATTACCCTAGGAGCCAAACTGCAATACACTTTTGCAACAGACAAATTCACAGCCTTTTTAAGAGTAATGTGAGGAATATCTTCAATCCAGAACACACAATTATGTCTATTAACAATTCCATTAAGTTTAAATTTCGCTTCACCCGACGAAACAATGTTACCTATAAATCTCGGTTCACTTGTAACCATCTCCTGAACCCACTCACAAAACTGCATCCGAACGCCGTCATAATGTGTCATAAATCACATAACCTTGACACACTTTGGGATGAGATTCAAGCGAAATGTGCATAGAAATCCCATTGGACATTTTGGTGCAAAGTACGGAATCAGTCCTGACTCTTGCTGAGAAATGTATCGATGCTGTTTGAACTTTTACTTTAAACACCATTTAGAACCTTCAGTTTGACCAAAAAGTACATTTATGTTTCAAATTTCAGTATGACCTTACCATTCCAAGAAATTTTGCTTTGTAGGTTGGAAAATAAATTTTCTATGAGAGTCCAAAATGTATATACATTTTTCTGACGAACCATGTCTTTATATATAGAGAGAGAAAGAGACTAGAAAAGTAGATAAAGGTGCATTTTTATACTTATTAGGCTTTTATTTATTTAGGCTTTTACTTATTTAGGCTTTTACTTGTATTTTACTTGCATTCACTGTTTCAATTTTTAGTCTCTATTAGTTCTACTTATTTCAACTTCAATACTTTTGTAAATGGACAACTGAAACAAAGTCGAAAAAAGTGACAAATTCAATGACAACTCATTTATTTGTTTAGGTAATTTTAAAAGACATTTAAGTTTGCTAGCCCGTTCAGTGTTTCAGTGGATTTGTTGGAACGAAACTTGTTATAGTTTGTCAAGTTAATCGACTTGATTTAAGGCTTCAAAACACTTTTCTCTTGGCAAGTTCTATTTGAAGCTTCGAATAAAAGAGATTAACAAATGTTTTAGATACTTTTAAGTTCCATTTTTCATGTTTTATTTGTATTTTAGGTTCAAATATCGTTTTCAAAAAACAAAATTTTCATTTTGCAAGGTTTTACGAAAAAAATAAGGGATAGGTTACATCTAGGTGTTCTTGTGGCTTTTTCTAAGAATTTCAGTCCTAATTTTTAAATATATATATATAGAGAGAGAGAGAGAAAGAGAGAGAAAAAGAGGGAGAGGCAGCGTTAAAAATAATAATCAATGTATAACAATTAAATAATTAAATCAAAATTGGTGGTTAACAGTCTTACAGGAAAACCTTACGCCAAATTGGAGCACAAACAAAACAATTCAATAAAATAACATAATAAACCGTAAAACAAATAGATGAAAATTTTTGGATCTGTTTCAAAGAACAGTGAGAAACTTTCAACCCAGAAACATTTCTGAATTATATCTGGATGGTTATTAATTCATGAAATATATTAAAAGTAAGTGCTAAATAAAAAAATCTTATATGGACACAGCATATTTCTTGTACCACCTATTAAATTATATACATTTTTCCTGCATTTCATTTAAACTCATCTCCTCGAATTATTGAAGTCATCTCCCAAGGCAAGTTGAAAATGGCATCAAAAATTGCAAATACTGAAATTCAATATCTCGGTCAATTGTTGTACTAAGCAACTCAAACTTGCTGTAAGTTTATTTTTTCATAACTAGTATAAAATTTTCTCAAATATAAGAATAGGAACCAGGAGACCACATTAAAACATAGATTTAATTATTTATCACAAATTAAATTTTTTCATGCTTCACATTCCCAAAACATGAATTCTTCATTTAAAACATTTCTAAATAATTGGAAGTATATGATTGCGACCATCGCTTGTGAAAATAAAGGCTGGGTGAGGACTTTAAGCCAATTAAAAAAGTGGGGTTATGTATATATGTTTCATTCTACCGATTACAATAAAATAAGAGCTGCAAAACTAAAAGTTATAGCCGTCTCATACACAAAATTTCAACGTTCTACGTCTAACTATTTTTTAGTTACGCGAGATACATACATAGATATGCGTACGTAGATATATGCATGTATAAACCTTCCGCCTGTACGTACGTAAGGACGTATATATGTACGTGTATATGTATGTACATATGGACGTCACGAAAAAACCCTTTTTGAATCTACTTTAAATTCATTTCACAATCCGTTTTGGGAGAACCAATCCTTTATTCTGTCTTTACGTACAGATGTCACTCAAAATAATTGTCCAAATGGGTTCAGGAAAGGTTAAATTGGATATTTTTGTTGAAATACGATATTCGAAATTTTTCGTGATTTCCTTCCTTCCTATAAGGAAGTAAAAACAAATTATATTAATTAAAAGGACGGAAAGTCATTAAATGTTTTATAATACAAATAAAGAATGCAATAAAATAAAATATAAAAATGTTTTTAAAATTTCAGTCTTTTTCATAAATCACCAAGATATAATATGCTACAGCATGGTCGAAAACAAAAAATATCGTAAACAGTTTAAACCGTGCAAAATAAGAAACCACATAAATAATTGGTCAGGTTAGAAGAAATAAATAAAATTAATATTTTTAAAAACTGTTGAAAGGCTGTTCCAGATTAAATGTAATTAAATTATTAAATACAAGATTAAAAGAAATGAAACTACAAAAAATTTATGAGTCGGTATAAACTGGGAAATATTTCAACAAGCAAAAGCATTAAAATTATGATAACGAATTAATTTAGTAATATACTGTAATGAGAAATCTTCCGAGCGTTAATGACAAGAAAAATTTGTGTGATGACTGAGACTTCAACCGCGCTGCATTGGTAAACTTAACTGCAAAAAGCTAAATTAATATTTTTATAAAATATGTAGAACTTCAGAAAGAAGCTTTGCTTTAGTTACGCTTTAGTTATACAGAACTGTCTGTTTAGTTGTATAAATTTAATCATCTCTAATAACGTAATTAATTTGCATTAATAAACAATATTATAGTGTAGAAAACCTAAAAATAGCGAGCAATATGCATGATTTGTTTAATAACAATTTTATTCCAACAATCTGATGTGAACACCACTTGACTTCCTTGTACAACATATTAAATTATATTATACACATTTTGCTGTACTCCAGTTAAACCTATTTCCTCTTATTTCATTAGAGATCTATTTCTCATTCAATCAATTTAGTTCTTATTTCGCAGAACTGCGAAAATACATAAACACTCAAAACATCACCCTTAAAAATTGTAAAATACAGAAACACCTAAAAAAAAATATCGTTAAAAACATGTTAAAAAACTGGGCAGTTAAAATGTTAAAAAAACTGGCAACATGTTAAAAAAACTGGGCAGAGTTTCTACGGAAAAACAACCAATTTGTCCAAAGAGTAGGAAGACGAAATTTTTGGAGCACAAAAATTTAAATTTTACATTTGGTCTCACAGACAAAAAGACATTGAATTTGATGCACCAACTGACTTAATTCACTGTACTACTAAAATTTTCAAACGTAACGAATACCCGTTACGTCAGGCCTAGCTCCTGTTTCATTTTTGAATTCTTAATTCTACAGCTGTTGCAGGCAGATTAACTAAAGGCATAAAAATCATAATAGGAACATAATAAGAAATATAATTCAGTCACTTTCAAAGAATAAAATGCACAATTTGTAACATTTTAGTTTAAAATAACAAAGTTTTATGTTAATTTCTCTTTCCTGTGAAATCTTATTTCAAATTCCATTAGAATGAGCACGCGATTCAGCTTTATGCTAATCTGAAGTGGAGCCAAGTTTTGTATTTAAAGGTTAGCGAGGAACTTCTCAGAGTGAGAGAGCTTTTAGTCTCAGATCGCTTCGGCTCTGTTCGACGCTCACCTGACTAGCTAGTATTTAAATCCTAAGCCTTAGCGCTGTTATTCTAATACTTATTGAAGTAATCTAAGTGCGTTAGTATTAGCCAAATCTTGAGCCACCAATAGTTTAGAATAGAGGCCAACCTCGCGTTTAAAGCTCTGAGAGCAACGACTATCTAATTTTCTACTCAACTTTATTTTTTAAATTATTTGATTGTTCAGTTTAGACCCAAGTGCGGTCATTATTTTCTTATCCCTTCCGAGTTGTGGGAAGTGGTTGTAAATAGTAGTTTAATAAAAGGGTAATTTTAAACCCTTCGTACGTGTAGTTGTTATACGACTGACGTAGAACATAGCTGCATTCAGCTCCCTGTTCGAGATCAGGACTTTGACACCTGTACAACAATGTTCGCCAAAAGGATGCACAGAACACTCAGTCCTGATAAATTTACCAATACATAAGATTAAAAAATAGGGCTCACCTAGCCGGGTAAGAGAGTGGCTACATATATATATATATATATATATATATATATACATGTAAACGAGGTGTACAACTAGATGTTATATAAAATGTCAAAGCACTATGGTTAACCGTTTTTGAGCTAGATACATATATTCGCACTTAGGTGCGTACGAACACAGACATCACAAAACAATTCCTTCTAAATCCCTTTTAGAATGTATTTTTAAAAAAAGAGTCCTTTATTCTGCCCATACGCACAGATGTCATGCGAACAAAATAGTTCAAATGGATTTGAAAGCTGTCAAAATGGATACATTTACAGAAATGTGATACCGAAATTTTTCGCGAATACAATTCTGCCTTGTCATTGCAGAAGGAAGTAAAAAGAGAAAGGCTGCAAATTGCCGAAGTCTGAAATAAATTTTTCTTCTCTTACCTAGATTTTATTTCCGTAAATACTTTTATTGTTTCAGGTTTTCTGAATATACGTATGTATCCAAATGATATTCTTATATACTGTTAATGAAAACTGCGTTTCCGATTTCATTTATTCGTACAGAATAAATTACATTTGAAATAGTGTACATACGATTTTTAAAATATGATCATTATTTTAAGTTTTTACGAATAGTTAAGTTAAACACTGTCCTATCTCTCTTTTGATTTGCGTCACATACATTCGCTCAGACCAGAAGTTTTTGTAGCTGTGAAATATGTGTAAGAAACTGTAAATGCTAAAGAAAGTCAATGTAATGAATGTTACGTACTTGCTACTCGTGTTTTCCAGCACTGATTTCTGCAGTATCTACACTAGTGGAAGTCAACGGAAGTTAGAACTGATTGAAGGCTGTGTTTAGTCATTTTGCTATCCTAGGTTCGTAAGTACTATAATGCTTAGTTAAGAATGAAAATGTAGGAATCTCGTTTTAGAAAATCTGATTTTGAAAATCTTAACCCCAAGATAGGTTGCCTCATTTTTACTCGTTATTGTTGATGATTAATAAGAAGCTGTAATTTATAAATTCTTTCTTTAGTTATAACCCACCAGGGATATTGAAATAAAGTTCGCAGAATTTTAATCTGTATTTATGTAATTTGATGACTTCAGGACGATAATTTGTCAGGACTGAGTGTTCGGTGCATACTCTTGGAAAACATCCTCGTGACAGCTTAAAGTCCTGATCTAGAACAGGGAGCTGAATGCAGCTATGTTCAGTGGTAGAATACTATGATTAAGTGGTAGAAGAACTGCACTTGAAAGGGAATTAAAATCCTCTTTTATTAAATCACTATTATGTACAACCACTTCCCAACTCGGGAGGGATACAGAAAGTAGAGACCGCACTTGGGTCTAAAAATGAACAATCAAATAAATTTAAACTAAAACTAATTAGAAATTAAACAGTCGTTGCTCACAGAGTTATGAACGCGAGGTTGGCCTCTAAACTAAATGGTGCGTAGCAAGATTTAACTAATACTGACGCACTTGGAATTACTTCAGTAAGCAATCACGTAAAGAGCTATGGCTTAGAATTTAAATGCTAGCTAGTCAGGAGAACGTCAAATAGAGTGACCGTGGTCTGAGGCTAAAAGCTCTGTCACACTGAGAGGTTTCTACCTCCGGTTTAAATACTCCTTGGCTTCACTTCAAATTAGCGTAAAGCTAAAAACGCCCTCTTCTTCTAACGGGAAGTTGAAAATGAGAACAGATAGAAAAGTGTAAATTAAAAAAAAACTTTGTTAGTTTAACTAAAAGCTTACAAATTTGCTGATATTTTATTAAGTAATTTTTAATGAATATTGACAAATAAATATATTTTAAAGAAAGAGAATACTTTAAATACTGTAATTAATTTCAGACATAATAGACTTATATTCTAGCATTGGCATATACAAAACATTAATCATATTTCTTTTCTAATTTAAAGTTCGGAGTTATTCAGAACCAGAAAGAAAAAAAAAGAGAATACAAGCATGAAAAAGGAAATCCTTCTCGAAATTCTCTTTCTACGAAAATGGAAGCTGAGTACATCTTCAATATATTTCCCTTTCCATTAATTTTAATCCTTTCTTATATTCAAGTTCAGAGGATTACAGAAGAAATAGCTTCAGTGCTGCTATCTTATAAAAAAATAATAAAGCTTCTAAACATGACCATAAAAATTGCAAAAATGGGTCCGTATTTTTGTTTAAAAATAAAATCGTATTGATTCTACAGTCCAAGTAAAGCAAGGCAAATATGATTGCTTATGCATCTCTTTCTATTGGTTTTGTAGGTATCCTTTACTTAGAATATATTTCTAAGTAAAGGATATCTAAGTATCCTTTACTTGGAATATATTTCTAAGTAACGGATAGAAAAGAAACTTAGAAATATATTAGAAAACAGAACTTAGAAATATATTCTAAGTAAATATATCATACTCAGAATAATAATTGTAATATACTGTAATTCTATTTCATTGGCGAATTTTATAAGTGGTAAAACAAAATGTTTTATTCTGCCCTTTGAATCATAAACAAAAAAGATTGTAATTAAATAAAAATTTAGTCACTTAAAAATAATTTACCAAATTAAGTATTTTGAGCTTATCATTGACAGACTTGAAATGAAACTTTCTGTAGAGTTGGATTATAAATTATATGCTTTTTACGAAATGAGTTATAATAATTAATGGTTTGCTGAATAAATAGTAAAGTACTTCCGAAAATTTTTTAAATATTATTGTCATAATCAAATATGCGTTACAGTGTCCCTCCGATTTATCATAAAACTTAACTACTACTAAAGTATAAATTCAGAAGGCGTTCAGAAAAATTCGTTTAGAGATTATGTTTATTTAATTATGGAAAAATATTCGAAGAATATTAAATTTTTCCATTATTAATTTTCTTTAATTTCCTTTATAATTCAAATAATAAAAATATTCGAAAAATATTTTTCCATAATTAAATAAGAAAATAATTAAATTCGAAAAATTTAGAATTCGAATAAGAAATAATTAAATTCGAAATTAAATAATAAAATTCGAAGAAAAATAATCTTCAGGTGAGGAATACTTTCGAGGAGGACTTTCTAAGTCTTAGGTTAGTTTTGGTTATTTGTGTATCACAAAGCCATGAGGGCTATATCTGTAAGACAAGGATGCCTTCGAGGAGAACTTTAAAAGGAAACTGGCTCGTATTCACTCTACACATGGAGAAACCCAACTATGCAGTCAGCCCGTTCGCCTGGAATCGAATCCAAACCAGGTCGAATTACCAGTACTCAACGGTCTCATCTCATCGGCCCCTAGTGGGGCGGCTTTTAAGGGAAACTGGTTCGTATACACGTTACACATCATGAAAACTGCCAAAGTATCCTTGCTGCCATGTCATCGCCCGGATTCGAGCCCCGGACCGCAGTACCAGTGTTCACTCGCTTTACCGTTCGGCAGTTGAAGGGGGGGTCATTCCGTAGGAGAATTTTATCAGTGATATTTAACGATTTATTTGTAATTTGGCTGAATAAATTATGTTTACCCATGTATTTATTATTTTCGTTATATTAACATTATTCGCAACCAGTCAAGTTATAGTTTTAGAAATCAAGTCTCGAAAGAGAGGATTTACAATCGTATTGACGAAATGTATTCTTAACGTGATTGCTATTTAATGCTATTTAATGCATTCATGGAGAGCTTTCTAATGAAAACTGGCTGTTATCCACATCAGTTGTTAACTGTACTTACTAACTTGTTCGCTGCCAATCGAACATGAATCTAATGTTCAACGCTATTTGCACTCAATTATTAAAAGGTCTAACTTTATAAGGCATTTTCTCCCTCCTTCTAGCATGAGCAATGACGAGCCTTCAAACTAGGAAACTTTACGGTACATGAAGTGAAATGTTGTCACCTCTATTGCTCCAATTAAGGCGAAATAAGAGGAATTCTCATTAACTTACATATTATTTAACTGGGCTGTGAAATCAAATAAAGTGAAACTATCCAGAAACTTGCATTCAGGGAGAAAGTACTGCAGTGATATATATTTATTCTCAGAAGATATTCTCTACATGTTAGCACAAACTCAATAGAAATCGCTAAGAATAAAATAATCCGATGAATGGAAATAATGAATGTGATAAACTAGAGAGGACAAATTTATTGTCAGAATAGACTTGTCGGCATTTACTGCGCCCACGAGAGATTAGACAAACGCAAGTAAGAGCAATCCCCTTGTGGTTGATTAGACTCTGTGATGGTTCTGTCATTGGTCGGCGGAGATGAATGCAATAAGATAGCTGTTTTTAGCAATGGCAAAAAGGTTAGGTGCAAAACAACCAGCAGTTCAGCTATGTAGTTCTTGCATTTCAGTGTTTTTCTAAGATAGTGTTTATGTTAGATTTAAATTAATGCAAAATAAATAGACTCATAGAAAAGTCTAATTTATTAATTTCAACCTTTATTTTGTATTAGTTTAAACCTTATTTAATCCTTATTAATGTATACCTTTATTTATTTCTGGGATAAAAATATATGTTATGTGTTTTCCGGAACAAAATATTTATTTATTTTCTTTCTCATATTCTGAAGCTAAAAATTTCCTAAACCATTTTCGCTTACTTTTCTTATGTAGAATTTGCTTCAGTAGTATTTGCTGTCTTGCAATTATCTTCTTTGTAAATGAAATGAAAAAAATATTTAAATTAGTTTTCCTTTCTTTTAACTTCAACCCGTGTCCTTAGATAATCTCTATATATCTATAATAAAACAAAACAAAATCTGAAAGCTTTCAGATTTTATATATATGTCCAAAGGGTTTTTTAACGTTTTGTGTGTTACCTTTATTTATTAATATCATGTTCTTTCCATTTAAATAATTAATAATTTAACAACTAATAATAATTCATAATTTAAATAATTAATAAATAATAAATTTAAACCACGTAAAATTCAATTCGAAAGCAATATCACAAAATATCTGAAAACAGCATATCTTTAGAATTTCCGATGCACAGTCTGGCGAGATGGAGATAAAAATGTTTTTTTTTTTCGTACGGTCTTGTCATTGCTGGCTTTGAAATCGTTGAGTTTGTTAATCAAAAATTCATTAAAGTTTAAAAGAACATGAAATAGATAATAAAATTAATTCGAAATTCAAGATTCGGATGTCCAAGTGCCCGTGTTCAGGTGGAGGATTACGTTATTCAAAATTTCATGGTTCTAGGTACTGTGTTTTTTTTTCATAATGCAAGAAACATAGATAAATTCATGCAGATGATTCGTTAGTTAATTTCTTTAAATATAATATAGGGTGATAATTTTTGGTGGCAACAATTTAAAAATCGATTCGCTGTTTATAGTGAAATGCCTCAAAATGCCGTTTTGTGACTAACAGCTCTTCTGAGCTAACTCCCTTTGCGCTAACAATAAATCCATGCAAATTTTAACCTAAACCCAGTTATGCTCCGCAAACTGAAAAAATTAGTTGCAATATTTTTAAAATACAACCAAAAATTAAATTCAAAACATATTCAACTTAGGATAAAGTGTAGATAAAAACTAAATAAATTATTTTGAAAAAGTAATCTAGAATTGTGAAAAATAAGAAAACGGGTTCAGTTTTAGAATTCACTGAACAGCAAAATGCAAGAAATGAGGGAAAGAAGAGATTAAGCTTCAGATAATTTCAGTGGCTGTCATAATGGCGGTTGAGAGGCATAGCAACGTATACTGGTGTCCAAAAATTAAACGTAACTGATGTTTATGTAAATATTTAAGGAAATCTAAGTCCGAACGGCGGAACATGGTATATGCTAGTGTAATACGATTGTACCATTAGAAAACGATGCAAAAGAAGGATATTTATCTCTTTTATTATCCACAGAAATAGTTTCAAAGGAAACAGAGCAAACTAATAGTTTGTAGTTTAGTGAAAAACATTTAAATAAAAACGTTATTTGGCAGTTTAATAAGACGTATTATTGCCTCTGGTAGCCACGCAATGATTGCCCGTATCTGCTATGAAAGTGTGCATGAGTTGTTGCCTCAAGGCGTTCCAGGCCTTAACGAGAGCATTTTTCAGTTCTGGAACGGAATTTGGTGCTTGCAGAAGGGCTGCATATTGTCTCCTAAGCATATCTCACATATGCTCAATAGGATTAAAATCAGAATAAGCAGGCCACTACATGCGCTGCATATTTTCACTTTCAAGGAAGTTGTCGACCAAACTCACACGGGGATGAGGTGCGTTATCATTCATGAATAGGAATCTAAGACCGACAGCACCTCAAACCAGGCGAAGATAAGATTCAAGGATTACTTCTCTGTACGTTTTAGCAGTAACAGACCCTCATGTCAAAGACGTACAGGTCTGTGTGGCTATCCAGCATTATGCCTGCCCATCCCCTGACTTGTTTTGAAGGAAAATGATTTCTTTCCGTGATGTTTCTTGGGTGAAAACGAGTTCCACGTTCTCTCTATATCGTTGTACGACGAGATTTAGTGTTCGGAGTAAACTTGAACTCGTCACTAAGTATCACATTGGCCCATTCTTTCAAACTCCAGTGCTGATGTTTCAAACTCAGGTTTAGACGAACGCATTTATACTCAAGTCTGAGAGGAATGCAAATGGTTGGTCGTCTGGCATAAAAACCAGCATGATGGAGTCCCCTGTCTGCTTTGAAACTCATACTCCTGTGGCGGTTGTGAGAGCTGTGTTCTCTGGCACAACTGCCCGGTGAGGCCCTCAGTTATTGCTAAATATCGGTCTTGACGAATGACTATAACTCTTGGTCCACTTTGTACTGATAGTCGAGTAGCATCTCCCGCACTGTGAAACCTCTACCACAGTCTTGAGAGCATACACTGAGGTACATTCGAGACATTCAGGATAAGATCGTCCACATGCCAGCATTCCAGTAACTCTTCCAGTAAAAAAACATGCCCATTTGGCGTCTTAGTGCCGTCCTTTTGGCCTTTTCGATTGTTTAACTTGCTCCTCAGCACAGCAATTGCCCATAACCCGCCTGTTCTCCGTGTATTTTGATCCTTTGTTGGTTATTCTAGCATGCAGCGGAAGATGCATTACTCCTGCTCGTTCTAGATTCCTGAATGAGTTCCGTTAGGATCCTGGCATATGTAAAAGTCCTAAGATGAAGCTTTTCCAGTTGAGATAGCCTTGTAAAATTGTTCTCTGTATGGCACGTGAAACAGTTTTATGCTCTTTCTGACGTACTGTCATGTTTTGCGCATGCTGACGTCGACTGAAAAGTTTTGCATACGCACACTGTTTCACTTACAAGCGATGATTCTCCTTGAGCAATATAATTGATATTTACTCACGTTCTTTCCCATTTTATGAATTATGCTTAGCTTTTGAACACCTGTGAATTTGTAATCAAAGGTAGCCTTCGCGCAGAGTTTCACGTTTTATATCCGGACGAAGCATTTCCGCTTTATATCTGAATGTATATTAAAATATGATACGTTTATAACATTTCACGTTTTATTATATGATGATGCCACATTTTTAATCTGAATTTTACATAATAATGGCCGCAAATCTGAGATCACATTCTTAATCAGATTTGTAAATTTTCTACATCTCACGTCAAACATCATGTATGAAATATAGCAGCGTAATGTTACGTGGACAGAAAGCAAAACAGGAATTTAACACATTTAGAGGGAAAGCCTGGGTGAAGAGTCGAATTGCTGTTGTTCTAAAAACGGCTTCAGTTTGTTTTATCATGATAGGCTAAAACTCTTATGTAAGTACCGGCATCAGCAGCGACATGTAAAATCATGAATTAAATTGGAAATAACGCAGTTCGAAGAGATTTATCATAAGCAGGTACTAACTCTTAGGAGAGAAAGGGGAAAGATACAAATTACAATGGAGAGTTAATGGACTACTGCAAATTAAAATTAGTAATTTGCTTTACATGGTTTTTAACTTTCACATATAGATATACATATGTGAATGAGAGAGAGAACAGATGTATCGATGGATTAATACAAGTACTATTAATATAAGTGGACAAAATAGTGATACATATCTTGATAACAAGAGATGCAGAAGATTAGCAGAGAGGGATGAATTTATTGCTGCGAAAATTCTTGTGCTTTGTGAGTTGTTACTTTTTAGATAGTTCGTTACTCTTATATGATAATTTATTACTCAAATTTACATTTAAAGGATTTTAGAACTGTTATTTGAAAGTTAGTTGTATGTATTTGTTTCTTTTCCTGAAGTAAATACAAAAGTTCTAACTTTATATATAGCTCTAGACATTCGGACTTCTAAGCAGTACAAATACCTTTCTCTATACAAATACCAGTACAAATACCTATCTAGTTACGAGATCCGTTAGCTTTTCACATTTATTAGCTTAATAATTAAAACTTACTGTTCCAATTTTCCTCACTCACTTAGATCTATATTCTTTATTTTCTCAATCTTTCCTTCATTAAAATGGCCAAGATCAGTTTTATGAGCAGAAGGCTGTTACAATAAAAGACTAACTAAGTACTTACACAGATTTAACTAATAAATGCTGTATACAGCACAGTTCTTTATGAATAAATCAAAGCCAGTTTAGCCCCTCAGATGAAAGGCAATAGCATTTGTATAGAAAAGTGTTAAACAATTATAATATAAAACATTGTAGAGACATTAGGTTATTTAGTAGCAGGAGACATGAAAAATATGCAATTCCTTCGCCGGGAATCGAACCACGGACCTCTGAAATACCGGCTCAGTGTGCTGACCATTACACCACGAAGGCACGCTAAGAATGTGGGAGATATACCTTATATACTCCCCTTTTTAAAGGGCGACTAGGGTTTTAGGGGACCTAGTCGCCAAATCCTGGGTGTGGAGAGTCATCATACACAACCCTTTTATAGTTCGGGCGCCAGTGTAGAGACATTAGGTTATTTAGTAGCAGGAGACATGAAAAATATGCAATTCCTTCGCCGGAAATCGAACCACGGACCTCTGAAATACCGGCTCAGTGTGCTGACCATTACACCACGAAGGCACGCTAAGAATGTGGGAGATATACCTTATAACATGAGCGACTTGTACATGCGGAAAGTCGTACTTCCCAGGATGTAGCTTGTCATAATTAGATTCATTTACAGAAGTAAGCTTTTTTTCCTCATATATATTATTTCTAAATCTAAGTAAAACAAGAAAAAAACAAAGTCAAATCAAATACATTAATATAAATATCAGGAATATACTTTAAAAAATTTTTAAAATGTCTAAACAAAACATCCGTATATATATTTATGAGAAGTCGATAATGTTCTTAGCATTTTTCTAAGGGGATTATAATATGGCTGGAGGATTATCTTAAAAGTATCCTTACAAAGTTCTCCGTCTTTGTCAACCAAGATTATATTCTTCTTGATAAATGCTCTGCTTTTCGTAGCATACGCCTATTGTTTACAAAGAAAAAAGAAAAACAAAAATCAAAAATCATTAATTTAAAAAACTAAATGACGGAATACATCCAATTTAAAATTTTGGAAGACTTAGAAGAAAGCTAAATGCGATTAATCTAGAATTTCTTTAAAATATATTGCTGGTACATGCTTGAAAGATTACATGTAATAGCTGTCGGCTACACATCAGACTACAAAGAATGAACTGATTGCAAAAAAAAAAAATCATAGAACAATCACATTTGGAAAAAAAACGTCCTGATTTTTCCGATCCGTCTCCTCTCATTTCAGAAAGGTTTTTCGTTTCGCTTTTATTTTAGGACCGCTGTGACGAGTTTTCCCTTCCCATCTTAAAAAAATTGTTTTGGTTAAAATTTCTCTTGAAATGGAATGTTTTTTACACGAAAATGGAATGCAGTCTTGCCTTACGTAATTAAATTTTCACTTGACACTTTTTAATTAGAAATTACTGCAATATTTTCTTTTTCCTCAAATCTTATTAAAAAACAATTCCTTATTCTAAGTAACAGCAAAAGATAAATACGTAAAAAATTTGAAAGCTGTTCGTGGAAAATAAAACAAAATATTTTTTCAAACACTGTTAATGTTTAAATGAAACGCAAACAAAAAAATACAAACTAAATTTAAAACAAAGTAAATTTAGCATTTCGGCAAAAGTGGTTTCTATGGCATTTTGATTTCTGAAATGAGAATTTTAATCATTTGCAAGCAACAATAAATACGCTGCTATATCTTTTATTTTCGCTAGTATGTCACAGTAATTTGTATCGGTTTATGGAACGAAAATCTCATTTACAGATAAAATGAAAATGTGACTACTTTATTGATTCTTTCTACAGGTTTTTCTGGTAATATTAATATTAAGGAAGACTGTTACACAATCGATTGACTAAAAATTTATTTTTATAAGCTTAAAAATTGTATGTTCAGCGGAAGCTTTTTTCTCACATTTGTACCTAATTAGGAAAGAAATCTCTTTAGTTTAGCTGAAGTATTCAGTCAACCTCACTAATTTTACTACAAAGCCAAAGCAAATTTGTTTTTGTAAGTTAGCAACCCTTTCCCACAGTGAACTTTTACATTGTTCTATTAAAGTTTCTAATAAAAGAAATTTATATTAAGTTCGAATATTTCGGTACTTACGAAGCTATTCATTTTTCTCTAATACAAAGCAAATTCCCCCCTCCCTTCTTTATAATATACACCTACACACACACATACATATATATATATATATACATATATTTATGTGTACAGATGTATATTTATGTATATATACCGTCTTTTTCTGAAAATAAGACATCCTCCGAAAATAAGCCCTATCGTGATTTTCGGAACTTTTTGTAAAATGAGACATCCTCCGAAAATAAGCCCTATCGTAATTTTCGGAACTTTTTGTAAAATAAGACATCACCCGAAAATAATCCCTAGTTAAAATAATGTGACGAAAAGAATTAAAAATGCTG
>KK120043.1:26280-62263 GCA_000611955.2 Stegodyphus mimosarum | reverse complement strand
GACAGTGCAGGTATACAACGTTCATTCATTTCAGTCTTGTAAGTCTGATTATTTCCTCATATGTAATTTTATTTAAAAATAAAGTGAATAATTTTTAACCCCAGTTAAAATGAGTACAAAACGAAAGAGCTATTCCGTCGAGTACAAAAAGGGAATCGTGGAAGACTCCAGGGGTGTAAATCTTGTAGCATTCTGTAAAGAGAAGATGCTGGATCTCCGCATGGTTCGTAAATGGCGTGCAGACTACGATTACCTGTGTCAACTGGTGGACCAAGGAAATGAGAAAAAACGCAGAGTTGGATCAGATCGGCAGCCGTTATTTTCTGAGTTGGAAGATTGCATCTGGGAATGGATTGCAGGCAGGAGAGCAATGGCTTTGGTTGTGTGCAGGGCTGATATTCAAAAATTTGCCCTTGAAACAGCAATTGAATTTGATATATCCACAGAAGTATTTAAAGCATCGTCACACTGGTTGGAAAACTTCCTTAAACGGTATGAACTGTCTCTAAGGAGATCAACAACATTGTTTAAGCTGGAAGACAATGAAGTTGTTAAGCGTGAACTTGCGTTTAAGGTTTTTGTTGATGGCATCGATTTTTCGAAATACCAACTCTCCAACATGATTACTATGGGTGAGACTGCGGTATTCCTAGGCCAAGGAGCTCAAACGACAGTTCACCACAAGGCTTTTTCGTCAATTTAAGTTCCTTCTACAGGTTACGATAGTGCACGTGTTACCTGTATTTTGGCGATTCGTCTAGATGGCAAGAAAGTATCGCCATTTTTAATCACTAAAGGTAAAAAAGACCAGATTCAACGTGTTTCAGAAGTTTAAGTCATTGAAAGTGAAAAAGCCTGGTGCATCCAAGCAGTTATAAGAAAGTGGGTTGATTTTATGCTGCCACCACTGTTGGGGGGTCAGAATAGAGGTTTACTAGTTTGGGATTCAGCCAGTATTTACCGCGCTAAAGACATGAAAAACTTTCTTGCTGAGAGGAAGACTGATCAAATAATGATTCCGGCAGGAATGACGACTTAAGATACCTGACATTGCAATAAACAAGCCATTCAAGGATCATTTGCGGGTGGAAATCAATGAATATATTGAAAACAGAATGGTGAGCAATCATCGAGGTAATTTTGTAAAACCAGGCTTACAAGAAGTTGTGAATTGGGTAAAAAATTCACGAGACAAAATAACTGATAGTGATGTTTCCAGTGCACTACGAACAGGCTATTTAGACAAGTATTCATTTAACGATAGCTATATCGCAAGACATGAGAGATTCGGTTCAATGATTCAACAGGAAATGGATTTGGAAGAAAATCAGAATATAATTCAGAATTTTATTTATGACGATGTTCCAAAAGAAGATGACATGACTGTAATTGAATAAATTTAAATTTCTGTATTCTGTGTAAAATAAATAATAAATAAAAATATATAAATATACTTTTATTTTTTGCCCTCCCCCGAAAATAAGCCCTAGCGCGTATTTTGGACCAAAAAAGAAAGTAAGACAGTGTCTTATTTTCGGAAAAAGACGGTATGTGTGCTTGTGATTAGAGAGATTATCTCCTCGGAAATAAATAGCATAGTAAAAACTATAATAATATGAACACTATTGTATCATATCAGTTATTATATTTGTTAATTACTAATTTTAGAAAAAAAGAATTTTATAATTATTGTTGATTACACTAAACAAAAGGCTGACATTTCATGCTCTTCCAAATAAAATCACCAACTCGTGTTTTGTCTTCATTGTCTACTTGGGTTGTAGAGACATTAGGTATTTTTTGAAAGCAGGAGGCACGAGAAATGGGCATTTTCCTCGCCGGGACTCGAGCCACGGACCTCTCAAATACGCGCCGAGTGTGCTGACCGCTACACCATGAAGGCATGTTAAGAAAGCAGAAGAAATACCTTATACAATCACCAACTCGTGTTTTGTCTTCTTTGTCTACTTGGGTTGTAGAGACATTAGGTATTTTTTTGAAAACAGGAGCCATGATAAATGGGTTTTGTCCTCGCCGGGACTCGAGCCACGGACCTCTCAAATACGCGTCGAGTGTAGTGCTGACCACTACACCACGAAGGCATGTTAAGAAAGCAGGAGAAATACCTTATATACTCCCCCTTTTAAAGGGCAACAGGGATTTAGGGGACCCAGTCGTCAAATTCTGGTGACGAAGCATCGTCATTCACCGCCTTTTAGTTTTGGGGCGGCTGTAGAGATACCAGGTATTTTTTGAAAGCAGGAAACATGAAAAATTAGCAATGCCCTGGGCGAGACTTGAACTACGGACCTCTTTAATACGCGCCGAGTGTGGTCACCGCTACACCACGAAACAGAAGGCGGGAGAAATACCTTATAGAATGAAAATTCAAATTAATATAATTTAAAGTGATATTTCAACTCAATTAAGTTAATTCACTAATTTATTTTTAAGTAGAGGGAAAACCGTCTCGACACGTTTGGGTTCCTAAGAAAAATACTGCAAAATATTTGATAAAATTTTCGAAGGCTGCATAAAATACCCGAATATACCATGAAAGAATACGTAAAAATTCAAATATCAAAATAAAATTAAACTGAAAATATAACCCAACTAACATATTTAGAAAATATTGTTATATAACAAACGAAAATTATTGAAAATTTGCATTAGATTCAATATTTTTTGTCTTACGAAATGTAAAGTTTCAGAATTAAGGCCAGTTTCAAATAATTACTTACAAATATTTACTTGACTTCTAAAATAGTTGACTTCTCGCTTAGCCATTTTTTGGCAAAATATTTTGGAAGAATATTCTTTCAGCTGTGCAAAAGTTGCGTCAATCCTTAAGGTTTCCAACATTAAATGACGAGGAATAATTAAGTCGTCTTACAATTTGCAATAGTTCTCTATTTGTGGATGCTAATTATACAAGAAAATTTCAAAACGAATATTGCTGACTATCTGCAGATTAAGATAGTTAAGTATTAAATTAAAGGGGTTAAACTGTTTGGCTACCGATTACTTTGTAAGGTTTATGTTAAGTTTATTAACAGTTATTTTAAGTTTTGTATCTTTCCTATCTTATTCTAATTTCAGCTTACGATTTCCTGCCAGAATGTAAATTCAGAAACGCTGTTAATGCAAATGAGAAAGAGTACTATTTAAATCGTGACTTCACCGACTTCAAGAGAGAAAGTCTGATTCCTTGACTAGGGCGCCTTTGCCTTTTGGCTACGTTTCTGTAAGCTATTGCTACGTTCGGCCATACCTTAGGCCCTTGCTTGGCTTCGCCGATTTAATTAATACTTAGGGGCCAACTAGTTAGATCTCATAGCTTCGGCTGTACCTTGCAAACAGCTTAGTTAAGCTAGTTTAAGTTTAAATTAATAGTATTTTAAGTTCAAGCCCGAGTGGCGGCTTTGTGTAAAGTTCCAAGCAGGAACTGATTGTAAATATACTAAAGAATAAAGGGTTGTAAACCCTCTCTAAGTCTCACGTGTTCTGTTCATACACTTAAGCGATTATTCGCTTGTCAGTGTTCGTGAAGTTCTAAGTTAGGATTAAATAAGTAAAATAAGATTAAATAAGAGGATTAAATAAGTAAAACCTCACAACTTACCAAAATCCTACTACTAATGAACTCTGTATACTCAACACACTTAAAGCCTTTCACTGCGAACTCAAAATTTCAGTTCTTACAAATTACAAAAGATTAGCTAATACCCTTGAAATGTACAGCATTTTTTCACGGAATGTTCAATAATTATTAGTTTTTTTTTCCTTTTAAATTAACGTTTAGCTAATAACAACTTCTATTACAAAATCGCTTTCATATTATAATAATTTTTACAAAATACATATATACATTCAAAATAAAAGTCTTATTATGAATTATTATGATTACAAAGCATAAGAGAATACAATGGCTGCTTTAAGAATAATTAGGGACCTCAAAATTAACTATTCTTGATTTTAAGCTCTCCCCTTAAATTCATTTGTTGTCCGAAATTCGACATCCTTCCATGTTACGTAACGCTTAATGCAGATACCTCTTGCGCAGTCAAGTAATTGTAAACTAAAACTTTTCTAAGTGGAACTGAAACTTTTTGACTCCCTCCCTTCTTCCTTTGAACTGCTGCGTTCTCTTTCGTGTAAGCTCTCCAGCTGACAAGACGCTTCTCGTCTACGCTGCTGCTGCTTACTTGCTTAAGATGACTTTGCACTTAAAAACCCGCGTACATGGAAATTATTATATTCAACTACGTTTAAAAAATATCTTGTCTGCAAAAGCTGATTTTGTATGCTTAAAAATAAAGATTGTAATACTTCAAGCTCAGTTGTGTTAAATGCGTCATCATGCCAGTCCATTCAGCCCTGTCTTCAGCCACTACGGTCGAAAGCTGCTGAAATCCAGTGTTTTCTTCTACGCTTTAAAATATTGCACATATGTATGTATATGTATGTCTATATATATATATATATATATATATATATATATATATACAGAGAAAGATAAAGAGTGGTTGTGCATTGTGAATGCATAATACTAAAGTTATTTTGATAGAAATTTAACCTGGAACGATCTAACTATAAATGTAAATATTTTATAATGGGGCTAAATGTGATATTAAATCCATTAACCAGATGTACAATAAATAGTACGATTTATCATTTATACGTCGCTTGCTGGCAACATCAAATATTTTATCACATTTTGAAGGCAAAGGGATGTCAAGCGTCTTTAGATGCATGCAATTTTTTTTTAATTTATGCGATTAAATATCGTATATTTAAAGCTTTTGAAAAAGTTTTGACTTGGATTCGTATAATTATGTAGCAAGACAAACGATAAGCTCTAAAAGATCAATACAAAGTACTCAAAAAAACTATATTATGTACAAAACAAGGGTGGAAGAGAGATCTACGAAAGAAAAAAAAGTAGTACAATATTTTAGCCTTGAGAGATAAATATAATAGCTTTGCTTATAATAAAAACAGGTGCTTAAAGCATGTGATGTTTTTTGTTTCAATGATTTCTCAAAGTTTACGTTTAATCAGTTATGATAAAGCAAATGAGGTATATCTAGGTTCTTCAAGTTTATGAAAAAATAAGATTTGTTTGCGAGGAATACGATTTAGTTGCACTTTACGACAAAAAGTATAAAACTGAATAATTTCTGAACTCATTTTTTTTATTTTCATTTCACCTTTTAATGTTATGTTTAAAATCAGATGCTTCTCTCCCAGCTCGTTAACTCTAGAAACATCCTTGGAATTCCTCCGGCTTAAAAAAATATGAGAGCTGCTTAGATGTCAAAAATGTCTTATTGTTTGAAAACTGCAAAATATGTCTTTAAAGAAAGTAAACACATAGTTTCGAGTTCGAAAATTAAGTTGTTAACAAACAAAAAATATTCTTTAAAATCTCATGAGGAAATCATTAAACAAAAATAAGTGCTTCGTAACGTGTACTTGTTTATGAAAATCGTATTTTTTTAAATATTTAATTGAATTTTTAAAAATAACAAATACTCAAAAGCGATTTTAAAACCTGCAAATGAATTTGGAGAATTTAGCATTTTTGCACAGTGGACTATAGAAAGATGCTCGTTTGCACAAAAATCCTTAAATTCAGTATAGGTTCTCTTTAGGTGAATCAGGCCAATAAATTTTATAGGTTATAGACAGATTTATTTGTTTTTCGTAGAGACCTGCCGCTTAGTAAAACGTGTTGTTACTCATGCACACTTATCTGACAGACTCAGACCAAGCCCACGAGAATTCTCGTGTCAAGGAGCGCCAGATTAAGCCTGTCGTTGGCAACAGCCTTGAGCACCTAACAGGTGACAGTGCGATTTGGCTCAGTTCCGCCCGAATTTTGATGGAAATATTTTAACACTAAAATTGCGTCAATTTTTTCTTTTTTAAGTAAATGTATTTTCTGAAAAATGCACGGTTACGAACATCAAATATGAAAACCATTTGTAGTGAAACGAGAAAATCTGATCACCTGACTGAAGAATTTTTTTTAAACTTAAACGAAGTTACAATTTCAAAGGTTAAAGCTAAGTATTTCGATGAAATAACCAATATTTGATTTAAAAAAACATTAATAAGCTGAATAAAATTAATATCGCAATTTCAGCCTTAAAGAACTGCAAACAGAGCTTCACTTAGGGACGTCAAATTTTTACTACTGATAAGTATGGGCCATTAACAAATTACCTTTCTTTGTAAATAACAAAATTTAAGAATAAATTTTAATAATTCCTATTTTGGGTTGAGGAGAGTTCGTATGATCATTTTATTAAATAAAATTTCCAAGAAACATTCGTTCTTTCCCTTCACTCCATTACTTCAAGCAGATAGTTCCGAAACCTGGTTACTGGACTTCAAAAAATCAAAAGTAACTTCCCCGCCCACAAAGATATTTTAAGGCTCGAGATTCAGCTTATCTCTCCATACTCCATGTAGTATGAAGAAAACTTTCGGAAGAAAAGTTAAACATCTTATTTGCCTGCAGGGTGACTGAAAAAAAAATCTCTTTTAATGTCAAAGTTAAAAGCAACTCTGGTTTAAAAATGTTATGCTTAAGAATTACTTTTTTTGTGATATGTACACAGTGAAATTTTAAAGACAGACACAAATTTTGCAGAAAGGATAAAAACAATAAAGAAATAGATAAACAAAAGCAGATTGAAAAGCAGAATTATTTCTATTATTAGCCTAGAAGGGGTATTAATTTCTTCTTTGACATTTTGTGGCGTTTTACTATAAACGGCGTTTCACTTTTCAAATTGTTCCCACCAAATATTAGAGCCTTGAATTGCATTTAAAGAAATTAAATAATGAAGAATCTGCTTGAAAGTATGTATTTCTCACACTGTGAAAAACAACATTGTACCTAGAAACATCAAATTTTGCATAACGAAGTCCTCCAGTCGAATATGGGCATCTGGAAGCCAAAATTTGAAATTTGTTCTATTATCTATTTTATGTTTTGTAAAACTTTAACAAATTTTTGATTAATGAATTCAATGATTTCAAAGCGAAAACTGGCAACGCTGCACAGAAAAAAAAACATTTTTACCTCCAGTGTGCGAGACTGTCTATCGGAAATTCTAAAGGTATGCTCTTTTTAAATTATTTTGTGATATTGCTGTTGAGTTGAATTTATGATTTACTTTTAACTGCAATATTTTTTTATATCTGATGCATATTTTAAATGATGTAAATTATGAATAGAATAAATTTCTTGTGAAATCTTTGTATTATTTAAATACGCATTACATATAGCATCTAATGAGAAAATTCCTTTAGCACTTTTCGTTTCTCCAATTACTCCAGTGAAAGAGAAGCCCTAAAAATTAATTTCAAAAATTATTTAAAACTATTTGTAAATGTCGTAGTCTTTCTTGAACTCATAAAATAGGTAAATAAATGTAATATCAATAAATTATATCACATTTTAGTTTATTTATTTGACAATGGAACATATAAGATGAATAAATATTCCTTTTGATATTCATTTTATGTATCCTTTACGTTTCTAGTCTTAGATCAAATTTTATTATGATAATTGAAGGTAAAAGTTCTGTTTCTTAATCGTGATTCAAACAGATGCGCTTTCATCAGATATTATTCCGGATATCAGGATTTTAAGAATTTTTGTTTGTGTTTGTGTATAATAAAAGTGTCATATCTAAATGTGTTTTCCAAATTTTCAGAGAACAATTACTGTAAAATTTTGTAAATTTATTTTGCAATTTTGGTAATGCCAATTTTTTAAAATGGTTTTATTGAAGAAAAGAAGAAAGAGATAGAGTTTCTAACAGCATAACAGACTTACACTATCTTCTTCTCTTCCTGATATGAGAAATAATATCTGATGAAAGCGCATCTGTTTGGATCACGATTATGAATCAAAACTTTTACCTTCAATTATCATACTAAAATTTGATCTAAGTATAGAAACCTAACGGAAACATAAAATGTTGGAGATATATTTATCTAAAAATGCTGAAAATTGAAATTTGAAGAAGTGTTTTTGATCTAAAATCCAATTTTTCAGAATCATTCAGACTTGTTTTACATGAGGTAGTTCTTTCTTCATTGGTTTCGTATTTCCTTCTAATATAAATGTTCTTGTAATGTATAAAACAACTCACTTCTGGTTGCAGATGAGTCACGAACATCTTAGTATTTCTTACGGTATAATGAAATTTGTAAATGTCGTAATCATTCTTCACCTTATAAAAAATGAAGATAAATTTAATATCGATAAATGATAAAAAATTTTAGCTTTTTTATATGACCATCAAACAGATACGATCAATAAGATAAAATGGATAAATATTAACTTTGATATTTATTTTATGTATCCGTTACGTGTTTACTCTTAGATCACATTTTAGCATGATAATTGAAGGTAAAAGTTTCGATTCATAATTCGTGATCCTAAATATTAGGTCATCATATAAAAAGCCTCCGCGGTTTTCGTCACTAAATGGTGTTGATGCCTATATATCCGGCGACACTCACCAGATTGTCTCAAACGAACATGTGCTTAAAAGGTGATATTCAGCTTCCATTGTTTGTGAAAACAGTTTTCTAATTCGCTTCTTGTATGAAAAGTTATATTGAATTGAAAATGAAATGTAGATAACAATGAAATATAGAAATAAAGTTATACTTATTTGAAAATGAAATAGCAGAAGAAATACGCTATGTGACGCTTTTTACTATAAAAATGGTAAAAACGCTGCAAAGCCATGGCGAAAAATTTGTGAAGTTTACGGTGAGAATTCCGTGAGTGAAGGTAGGACCCAGGAATGGTTTCCTCGATTCCGATAGGGAAATTTGGATGTCAAAAATGCACCTACTCTGGTTGGCCAGTCACTGGAAAAGGCTGATGGAATTCAGTAACTGGTGAAGCAAGATCGGCACGCAAACTGTCAGGAAAGAGCGGAGGCACTAAACATCAACCACATGAGAGTTTGGAATCGTTTGAAAGGAGCAGGCTGCAGAAAGAAACTCGATGTTTGAGTGACGTATTAATTAATGCAATTGAATGACCGAATTACCATCAGTGAAATGCTGCTGAAACACAACGAAATCGAACCATTTTTGAAGCGAATCATTACAGAAAAGGAAAAATGGGTGAAATGTAAGAATAACAAACGCAAGCGGTTATAGTCAAAGGGTTGACCCTCTACAGAGGAACTCAAATCCTGGATTGTCACCAAACAAGGTTATGCTGAGTTTTTGGTGGGATTGGACCCACCAAACACTCAACCTTGGGAGCGACCACAACTGGCCAACAGAAAGTGCAGATATACACATATTTGATGACTCAGAACGAATTGATGGAACTTGATTGGGAAGTTTTGATGCATCCATCGTATAGCCCGGATCTTGAACCATGTGACTACAATTTGTTTCGATCTCTGTAAAACTTTCTTGATGGTAAAAAATTGGCCGACCGAAGCGCCGTTGAAAATCGCTTGGCGAAGTTTCTTTCTTTCCAAACTTACATAAACCACAGAAGTTTTACACCGATAGAATTTTAAAGCTACCCGAAAAATAGCAAAAAATCGTAGTTAATAATGCCAATTTGTACTTGATTAAAATTGGTTTTCAATAAAGAAAATTTTTGTTCAAAAATGAGCCAAAAATCCTCGGAAAATTTTTGCGTGGCGTAATAGATGCGATTTAGTCAGATATTATTTCTCATATCAGGAATTAGGCAAGAAAGTGTAAGTTTGTTACGTAATCAAAAACTCTGTCTCTTTCTCTTTTTTTTCCAATAAAACTATTTTCAAACCTTGGCAATAAAAAAATTGCAAAAACAAATTACAAATTTTTTTAAGTAACTGTTGCTCTGAAAATCTGGAAAACTTGCATTTAAATATGACGCTTCTATCATACACAATGTTATGTATTACATATTTCAGTTGTGAATTAAAATGTCTTAATTGTAATGATTTAACTTAATTCTGCTTCAGACTTAAAGATTAATTTTTTTTATTTTGTAGTTGAACTTAAGTTTCTTTGCCTTGTTGAAAAGTAATTGTTGTTTTAATTTGTTATTTAATTTGTTTTCTTGACAGTTTTGGTTAACTCTGATTTTTTAAGTTGCTTGAGTAATTAATTTTTCTTCCTTTACTTTTGGTTTGGTTAACTGTTTAAATTTTTTTTAGTTAATACTTTTCTTAACTTGGTTGCTTATGTTTAATCTCTTGTTGAGTTGACCCTTAAGGTCAATTTTTTTAAAGTTCTTTTAAAGTTTTGTTTACACAAGTTGGTGTTTAAAGTTTTAATTAAGTTTTTTGTGCCCCCTTTTCTGCTAAATTTGGGATCCATATTTTCTGACTATGGTGGTCGTTTTGGTGTTGTGGAAAACATAAAATTTTTCCTACATGATTATTATATTTTAATTGAAGTAATTTTTTATTTTCTTACTATGGTGGTCGTGTTTGGTGTTGTAAAAAAACCTAAGAAATATATCTATGTGATTATTATATTTTAATTGAAGTACTTTTCTCTAGTCTCGTGTTAATTAGTATTTAAAAAAAACCTAATCCATATTCTTTCGAAAACTTTTTACGTTGCCTTTTGGGGAATCAAGATTTATGATTTTGTTTTCGAATTTCTTCACCCGCCAGACAGTGGTCTGGGAAGCATCTGTCATCAATGGAAACTTTTGCACCCTGCCAGAGAGGGTAATTTCAACACACAGTACCATACGCCAAGGTCGAGGGGACGGGGTGATTTGCTTACTCGCAAGCTTTTTCAGTGCTGGAGTAAGACCCCTCGACGAGGCTAGTTCCGCTGACAGGTTGATGACCTTGGTGGACCAGTGATTATTCGCCAATTTCTGGAGTTCGAACTACATGGCTTCACCTTCCTGTGTGCTTTTTCCCCCTGGGGTTGCCGGGCAATTGGCCTGTCTTGTACCATCTAGGATCGCCAACCGAGATTTGGCGAAAGGAGGAAAAAGGCTTGGAGCAAAGCGGAGAGAGACGTTGGGAGACGACGAAAAAAGTTCTATCTGAAGGTGTCACGAGAGTAGCTGTCTGCGTTATCTTAGAACGATGTATGAAGAAAATGGAGGAGAAAAACCACCTATGTTGGGCGACGAAATGAGGACAAATCCCACATAGAAGGGGCGGAAGGTTCCGAAGCTACCTTTTCCTGTTCAGATTTCTAATTTTCATTCTTTTCCTTTTTAGCGAAAAATGTGGCTGCGCTGTGACGTGGCAGAAGTTCACTTGTCTGATGCTAAGGGCAGCATATATCTTCAGTGTTCACTGATAAGTCACTGTTTGGAACGGTATGAAAATTCGGTTTTATTTTGTTACCTCACCACCACCACCTATGTAAAAATTGTGTTAAGTCAGTTATCTCTTAATAAATCCTATGTTTAATTTTAACTTCTCTTGTAATGTTTTCACTTTTTAATTTAGAACACTGGACCCAATAGTATTTTAAGTTTAACACAACGCAATCCTTACTTACTCTGTTGGAGTATTTGGTCACTATTTACTGTTTATTTGAACACAAGTTTTACAGTATATATGTTGTTTATCATGTATGTCCCAGACTTTTACACCCATGCAATATTTGTCTTATTCATGTGATTTAGAATGGTTATCCAAATTTTGACTTTCATTTGATATTGAACTTTAAAACTTAAACTCTTAAGTTAAAAAACTCTAACAAAAACAAACAAAAAGTCTTAAAATCAAAGTTATTTTGCTTTTATACTCTAATTCATTCTTAAGACAAAATACGGTACAAATTGAATGAAAAAAACCGCCCAGCCAGTATACCACTCAGTGACCCTGACTGCTATACCGATGGGCCGGCTTTGAATCCCAGAGAAGGCAAGGTTGTAACTGTCCTTCCCTTCATAGGAAGCAACGGTAACCACCTACTAAGTGCTTCCATAATGAAACGGCCAACATTTCCGGCCTTTGTAGTGGCGCAAAGCTAACTGCTATTAAATAAAACGCCTGTCCATTATTAAAAAAAACTTGAATGAAAAAAGATATATTTATTACTGTTAACTATTTTTGTTTTAGTCTTATAATTCTTTGTTTTCATGAACCTATACAGGGACGTCCACAACAATGTGAAGAACTAAGGAATAGATTAAAATACAGAGATTATCCATAAATTGCCCAAGCTGTAAGTTTAAACCATTGAAAATAATTAATATAAATAAATGACTACAAATCCCTTGACTATGCTCAGTTTACTTTGACATAATCGATCATTTTGAAGAAAGGGAGTCCTTGGCGTTTAATCATGTATCTCAAGTTGTTCCGCAGCAAATGAATGAAATTTCTGCATTTTTTATCCTCTGGAAAAAACCGGAAATAAATTCTTTGATTCCTGTAGTACACATATGAAGCATGTTGAGACATCACATTTTCTGGATCAGAAAATGAAAAAAACCAACTATACATTTGCTAGAATTCGACCCTCAGATCTTCCAACTTCCACCTGAACACTTAAATTATGAGAATATGAAGTAATTCTTTATGTTTTCTTGAAGATGAAGAAGAAAAAGCAGTACTGTAATGGAGACTTAATAGAAATCCATATGGGGAGTTATCATCCACCATAGTTAGATCTGATAATTAATGTAAAAACATTGATTTCTCAAAACAGGAAGCATATAAAATCAAAACTAACCTGTGGCTTCTACGGAATTTATACCACGGATCTTTCAGTTATTGATTGGGCATTATCCTAGTATTGTCATGACAATTATACCATAGAATAATTCCTTTTAGACACATGGATATCCCATACACAATTATCCGAAAGATTTCACAGATGGCTCTGTACTCTTGTTGTGTACTCCTGTTCATAAAGCTGAATGCAAAAGCTCAGGTCTTTTAATGGCAATTTATATTCATTGTAATACACATTATTGTAGTAAAATTTCATGCTAAAAACTGTTGCATGTATTTTGTGTAGAAGCATAATTTTCGCCTAAATAGAACCATGAAATCTTACAGTCACTGAGTGTAGGTTATGCAAGTCGAATATTTTTCCATTTAAATAATGTGATTGTTTAGAGTTTCATAACTTCAATTATCTCAACATACTATTCATTTTCGGAAGGCAATTAACTGGCCGTTGTGAGATTCTCAATTACTGCTGCCATGAAGGATTCTTATGACTCAATTACTGCTACCATGAATTTCTACCATTAAAGTATCGCGACATAATTCTCACGATATTTTCATTTATCAGATGAAAATATCACGATAGTCGTGATGAAAATATCACGCAAAATTATCATCACACCGTGATGAAATTTTTATAGTAATATAATGCATGCCAGATATTATGCGAGATATATAATTACCTTGATATAAAAATAACTTACATTATGTAATATGTGTAATATAAAATTATACACTGCCCTCCAAAAAGTTAAGGAACAGCATGTTTTTCAAAGCTCACTATTACAAAAAATGTCAGTAACGTTTAACTTCACAGTTCATATTCATGACAATAACGAAGTTTAAGAAAATATATACAAAATAGATACCACTTTTATTTTATAGAAATGAATACTTATATAGGAGTTGAAAAAAAAATGCAAAAGTTGTAATTTTTGTCCACAGGTGTTGATTTTCAGTTGTTATTATATATTCGTGGACAATATCCAGAACAGTCAGTTACCAATGTCCAGAAGAAGTCGTTTGCCGGATTCGTTGAGGTGGCGGGCGATAAGATGGGTGGAAATGGGAATGTCACAAGCTGATGCTGCTAGACGTCACAATGTCTCTTGTAGTGTGGTCCATTGACTATGGAATCAGTTTGAATCCGAAGATTCTATATCTAGAAGACATGTTCCAGGCAGACCCAGAGTTACAAAACGTGCGGGAGACTGTTATTTAGCTCTTTCGGCCCAAGAAGGAGTAGCATTACTGTTCCTCAGCTCATGGCAGATCATTTAGTGGCAACAGGAACAAGAATCTCAGCTACTACAGTGCGCAGACGCTTGCACGATACAGGTTTGACAAAGACACGATACAGGTTTGTATGCAGTTTTTTATGTCCCCTTGACCCGAGGATACAGAGGTGCCGGTTTATTTTGTGCAAGAGGACACTTCTGGTAGACCAGTCAACAATAGACATCTGTCCTCTTCACAGACGAGTAAAAGTTAACATTGGAGATTGATTCAGGTCGTCAGCTGATCTGAAGGAAAAAACGCGCCAGATCCAACCAACCCCACATTGTGGAAAGATACTGTTACAGAGGTCGTGGAATAATGGTTTGGACTGAAATCTTTCTCGGTGGTCGCACTGACCCGCATGTGTTCCATGGAGGAACTTTGACCGGTGTGGGATATCGAAACGAGATCCTTGAACAATATGTCCGCCCATATGCCGCTGCTATTGGTCCTAAATTTCTTCTGATGGACGACAATGCGCGACCGCACCGAGCTCGGGTCGCTGAAGAGTATCTTGAGGGTCACGGTATAGATCGGATGGAATAGCCAGCTCAATCCCCAGACTTAAATCTGATACAGCATTTTTAGGACTACTTTGGGAGACCGGTTGCTGCTTTAGGTTCTCCTCCAAGATCCTTATATGAGCTTGAACAAGGATTGCTTCGTGTCTGGTCGTTGTTTCCCATTTCACAAACCAACAACGTAATTGGAAGCCTGTAACGTGTGTGCCGCCTATGTATTGCAGCTAGGGGTGGACACAATCCTTATTAGAACCTATTTTTGTACTGTCATCCCCCATTTTCCCTCAAAAAACTGTGATATACTGTTTCTCCAGGGCTGGATTTCTCTATCGAGACTGAAATTTTCTGTTATAATTCATATTTTTGTGGAACTTTAGAGATATTCTATGTCGTATTCGATAAAAAACTGTTTAGTGAACATACGCCACGATGTGATGATAATATACAACATAATATATAGGCATATGTTATCATCACAGCATGATGAAAGTTTCGCGATAATTTTGATGTCATCATCTTACACACCATTTTAACGCACTTTCACCAACGTGCGTAACGTTGAATAGAAAACTTCGTTTGATATTTAACGTAACACTTTCCTTTTAGAACGTTTTACGGAAGCCACGTTGATAGAGGACCATGTCTCATTGCATGACCTTTTCGTTCACCTAATATATCTCGTGAATTTAAGTTCTGACAATTTTTCAATGACAAGATTTATTGGCATTGCCCTGAAATAATTCAATTCTGAATGCCTGATATATTTTGCATTACTGAGAAACAGCATAATATCAATTCAGAAACTACGTGCTATAAAATACAGGACGCAATATGATAAATATATCAATCACTGGAGCACAGTTTCTTTCAAAGGTATAAGCCGTGCATATACGATGCAAGTAAATAGAAATGTATTTTATTTTCCTTTTTACATATACAAAAATTACTGTATCTATAACGATACATTAATACCATATCCCCGCTCACAAGTTTTAAAACTGTATCTCACTCCTTCTTTGCGTACTGAACAGTTATTCTAATCGAATTTCACCTAGTGAGTATTGTCACTGAAGTAAAATTTTATTATAATACGAAAATACATGAACTTGCATAAAACTCAATACACGAAGAGCAGATATGGATTTTATATAGCTGTGTGAATTTTTATTCATTGTTTATATATTTATAGATGCACGTCATTAATTTTATAAACTTTCACGCAGAAATAAGTTTCAAGTTTCATGATTCAAAGTTAAAAGTTCACTAATAAATCTTCAAATCAGGCAGCTTTGGCGCAACGTATCGCTTTCTATTTTGAGTTGATGATACGACTGCAACATTTATATGCAGATTGTCTACATAAATATGAAGGTTACACTCTAGAAGGACAAAGTCTCATTAACATTTCTCAAAATATCACATTTATTGAAAATGAACTACAAAACAATTTCCTTTCGATATTGACCTCTGAATGCGAGTGGGCAATTTTCCTAGAAATAGCACCTAGACAGTGGGAGGAAAAATCGATCTGGTGTGTGTTAGGGCGAAGACTGTGGAAAGCAGGAGGAGAAAGTGAAGTGAAAGCTGTAGAAGTGCTGTACTTTTTTTGTGTTTATGATATCTATCCACTTGGTATTAGTAATTTTGTTCAAAAAGGCTTAAAATTATCCTGTTCATGTCCTCCTCCTGTAATACCTCGCCAGTAGCTCTAGCATCTTATCTTCTTAAAAGAATGCATAAGCATCTAAAATAATCGCCCTTGTACCAATAATATTATTATTCATGCAGGAGGATTTTGTTCTTTATTAGCATTATTAAGAACTCAGTAATACTGAAAATAAATTTACATCCTTAGCAACACTTTTAATATAAGCTGTAGAGTCATTAGGGGTATTTTTTGAATCAGAAGTCATGAAAAATGAGCAATGTTCTGGCCGGGACTTGAACCTCAGATCCCTCGAATACGCGTCGAGTGTGCTGACCATTACACAACGAAGGCATGCTAAGAAGGCGGGAGAAATACCTTATATACTCTCCTTTTAAACGGCAACTGGGGATTAGGGATCCCAATCGCCAAATCCTGGTAGTAGAGAATCATCATCCACTACCTTTTTCTTTAGTTTGGGCGCCAATGTAGAGCCATTAGATTATTTTGAAGCAAGAGACATGAAAACGTAGCAGTGCCCTCGCCGGGACTCGAACCTCATACCCTTCTAATACGCTTCGAGTGTGCTGACCATTATACCCCGAATACATGCTAAGAAGGCGGCAGAAATACCTTGTAAAGCAAAAGCGAATTGTGATAAAATAAAATATTCTGCACTTTTTAATGTGTAACTCATACAAGCACTGTAACTCTAAAAGGTGTTTTGTACCTCCTTTCAGCATGCCTTCGTGGTGTAACCGTAGCACACTCGGTTCGTATTTGAGAAGTCCAGCTTAGAGTCCAGGAGAGGGCATTGCACATTTTGCGCCTTTCCAGTTTAAAAAAAAAAGAATGACTCTACAAATGGCGCCCGAACTTAAAGGTGGTATCACTACCAGGATTTGGTGACTAGGTCCCTTAATCCTTAGTCGCCCTTTAACAGAGTGTGTATATAAGGTATTTTCTCCCTCTTTCCAGGTTGCCTTCGTAATGTAAGGGTAGCATACTCGGCGCGTATTCGAGAGGTCCAAGTTCGAGTTCCGTTGAAGGTATTTCTGATTTTTCACCTCACATTTTTAAAAATAACCTAATGACTTCACAACTGTATTAACCTTTTTAGTTTTTTCATTCAATTTTCTTATTCTCTTAATTATTCTGAGTACTGAAATCTTCATAATGATTTTTAAGAATTCCTGTTTATCTCAGACAATGTGATTACACAGATGTAATGTTCCAGTCCACTGATAGTTACTAAAAAACTGTTTCCTGATCGCCTTCATTAATCCTAACTCTGGAAGGTTTGAGGTTTCGGCTTCTGACTGTGACAACCAGCATAAAGCGGTCTTGTCTTTGGAATCCAGTTAGAGATTACATCCTGAGATCTTCCTTGATCCTAATTCGTAGGCTTCTGAGTGATTTTAGTCGTTTTAATCTGCTTTTTACTGCCCTGAGTGAATTCGGATCCTGCTGCTTCGGGACGATTGTCCAACGACTTTCGAGACTTATGAACCTTGATTACTTTGCTTGAGATATTGTGCTTTAATTTAGAGAACCAACTTGTTGCTGCGATATATTCATGAAGAAATAGGAATATATTCAAAGACACAGCTTTCCTCGAAGTCTCGTGTTAGTTTGTTTTCTCATGAAGTGCTTTAATCTCGTCTAAATACCATCTTCTCCTTCCAGAAAACTTAAAAACGAACTTCTTACAACCAGTAAAAGCAAAATGTACACGCGAATCAAAACCAAACGTGTCAAAAGGTATTTTTATCCAATATTAGAAGCAATCCCATTATTCTAATGCCTTTATTTAAGATCTAATATCTCTCTAAGGAATTTAATATCTCATCACATATTCGAATGTGTTATATTTATGTAGATACTTAAAGAAATATCAAAAACTGAATATTTTTGAAGCTATAGGTTTTTAGCCCAAAGGGGCATCAGCCCAGAAGCGCTGTTTGGTCTCGAAACAGCAGTTTGCGTCGAATCACTTTTCAAGTTGTTGCCACCAAATATTGCAGTCCTGTATTATATTTAACGAAATTAAATAATGAAGAATCTGCATGAATGTATCTACGTTTCTCGCACTGTGGAAAAACAACGGTACCTAGAGCCTTCAAATTCTGAATAACGTAGTCTTCCACCCAAGCATGGGAGCCTGAAAGATAGAATTCTGAATCTGTTTTATTATTTATTTCATATTTAACAAATTTTTTATTAGGAAACTAACGATTTCACAGCCAGCAATGGCAACACTCTACGGAATAAAACAATTTTGTTTTCCAGCGGGAGAGACTGTGTATCAAAAATACTAAAGATATGCTGTTTTTAAATATTTTAGTCCAAAAGGCGTTAGCTCAATTCCTTTCAAAACGTGTACATGTGTGTGTAAAGGAAAAAACACGAGTTTGGGTGTAATATCAAATCTGAAACCTTTCAGATTTTTTTCCTTGTTTGTCTATATTCCTTCGTTACAAGTGAGCAGAATCAAAATTCTTTTATCTATTAGAACGTCGATTATTTGTAACATTAGAATAATAATAATAATAATCAAGGCTTTAACTTGTGTACCATTACAATTCATCCTACCGCGCACGCGCACACATGCAACGCTGTTAATAAAAGACTAGAAAACCTAGTCCATATTATAAATGCATTAAGCATGTAATCACAACTGTCTATAACAGTAAAAACAAAAAATGTGCCTTTTAATGAATTTGAACGAACTTTATTGAAGATCCTTCTTATTATTGTCTTATTCAGTTCTTCAGTAGTTGTTAATTTTTACTCATATACCGTATCATATATCGTAAGATAACGCAACCACCATAAAGCTACAATAATGTTTTTTTATGGTCAAGTTTCATAATGAGTTTTCATATAATAAAAACGTCTCGTATACTGTAGTAGATCTTGCCCTTGCAATCTGTAGTGTAGTTGACACTTTCTGGCACCGTATCGTATAACATAATTTTGATAAAAGTATTTACTTAATCACATTTTTTTAAAAAACTCATGTTTATGTATGATTGCAGCACATAGCCATTGCCAAACACTGCAAATTCCTGGAAATATAGCTGTTTTAAATAATATATGAATTCTCAAACACTATGTAGTTTAAAACAATACAAGCTCTTCCTCAAACCAAAGCATTCAGTAAAAAGCAATTCTTTAATTGTTCGAAAAAACTAGAAATAAAATTTAAAAACTTCTGAAAGATTTCAGATTTCGTATTAGGCCCAAAGGAGATTTTTTTTCATTTACACACACATACATGTTTTTATGTTTATGGGCTAATGTGGTTTTGGACTACAGATATTTAAAAATAACATATCTTAATTTTTGATACAGTATCGCTTGGTAGAGATAAAAATATGTGGTTGTTTTTTTTAGTTCAGTGTTGCCACTGCTCGCTTTGAAACAGTAGAGTTTGTTAATCAAAACATCTTTAAAGTTTTACAGAATTTTAAATGGTCAATAAAACAGATTCCAAATTCAGGTTTACAAGTCCTCATATTTAGGTGGAGGACTGCGTTATACAACATTTGATGGCTCTAGATACTATTGTTTTTTTCACAATGCAGGAAACATACATACATACATGCAGGTTCTTCGTTATTTAATTTCTTTAAATATAATGCAAAGCGACAAAATTTAGTGGCAACAATTTGAAAAATTATATACCTCTTTCAGTGATTCCACGCAAAATTTCGTTTCGAGACTAATAGCCCATCTGGACTAACGCCCTTTAGGCTAAAAAGAATAAACAGTTCCAAAGAGCACTCTTATTAAAAAGATTACTTTTAACATAAAAAAACTAGATTACGCTAGCTAGAAAAACTAAATTTTAAGGAATTACTATCTATGACAGAAGCCGAATTTGAGATCCTCTGATACGTAATATTTTAAGCTACACGCGTCAGTTCAGTTTAACTGATAATTAGAGTCACGAATACCTGAAATGTCAATAATCAATACTAAGCGTAGATGAATTATCGATAATCGTAATTGAAAGTGTTAATAATTCAGTAATCAAAACGGACCAAGTTAATTGAAAAAAGTAAGAAATAAATTAAATAAAACCAAAATGCTAAACTTATTTATGAATAAAACTCAAAACAATTTAAGAAATGAAGCAATATACCCCCATTTTCTATAATGCAATTCCAAAATACTTTCCAAAGTTCCATTCTATAATTTTAGGCTTCTATCAATTACATCCCTGTAGTTTTCAAAGGAACATTTACTACATTAATTAGGTGTTGTAGTATTTATTATATACTGATGACTTTTAAAAGATTCGTTCAATATTTATAAGCAATTAAAGGCATTCTTTTTGAAATTATACATTTTCATTTCCAATTTTTTTAAATAAATAAGAAAATTAAATAAAGTTAATTACGAAATTCTTTCCCCCCTATTTGCTTTTCAAGCTCGCTTCAACTGACTTCTTTGCATTACTCTGAAAGATAAATGAATTTCAGAAACCTAATTCATTTCCCATTCAGATGAATTAATTTGTCTCTTCTTTCTATACCTTTGACAGAAAACATTTATTTTGCGGAGAAAATCATTGCAAAGAAAGCCTATGTTTCCGTCATCAATCACAAAAGAAAACAACCTCTACGTAATTGAAATACAGGAAGTTCTGTTTTCAGTAAATGAGAATGGGTATTATCTTTTACCAGTATTCACAGCAAAATTAAACCGCTATGAATAATTAAGAATGTCTTACATTGACATATTCTGAAAAGATATTACTACACTGTCGTTATCCGATGCAGCCTCCTGGAAACATCTGGATTTTCACAAGCTTGGGTCTGATGACTAATTTAAGAGATATACATGTTTCGAGAGATTGCTTCCTAACAAATTTCTAACAGATATGATTAAATAAATATTGCTGCGTGAGTACGGGTTCGTAATAGATTGAATTCACACAAGTCCGATCCCAGACTGATAAAATTTATTTTATCAACAGAAGCACTTCAAAGTTCTGGAATTTTCCACAGAAATAGTTATACAGGTGTTCACAGTATCACAAAGCACAATCAGTAGTTATGCTTCAACAACAAGAACACCAAACACAACGCAATGCAAAGCGCATCCAAAGAAAAAGCCTATTCGGATATATCTTAGTCCACACGGAACCAATAACCCGCAACAATAGTAGCAACTGGCAGCAGGTGCTTTCTCTGCGGCCTTGTATAGTTTTCAGCCAACCGACGAGATATTTCTAGTAATTTCTCCTTCTTGAAATAACTGGAAAGTAATATGAGGGTCGAATTACGGTTACAGCTAATATACTGATCAATTACATTTATTTAATTACAGTACCTATTACGGTGATACAGGAACCGAATTCAAATGTCGACAAATGGTCGCCAAATTTGGCTACTTTTGGCGATTCCTCACCAAATTACCGAGACATCTATTTTCTCAATGTTAAGTGGACTTGCCCCTGTATTGTTACTTTCTTGGCATAGCTTCTCTCTTTAAATTTTCGAGTTACACTACACAAGGAAATGCAACAATTTCACCTATAAATTGCTCTAAAATCATATTATAAAGTATTTTCTCCCTCTTTTCCCCATGCTTTCGTCGCATAACGGTAGCACACTCAACGCATATGCGAGAGATTCAGGTTCGAGTGCCGGCGACATTTTTACATCTCCTGCTTCAAGGAAACTTAAGTTACTCTAGAGTGGGCCCTGAAATAAAAAATGTGGTGGATGATGATTCTTCCTCACCAAGATTTGGCGATTGGGTCTCCTAATTCCCAGTCACTTTTTAAAAGGGGGAGCATATAAGGTATTGTTGCGTTATACGGGTTCGTGGATTTGAGAGTATCCGATGAAAACACGATGCAGAACAATAAAAAGCACAATTTATTTACAGGAATCACTATTTACAGCACAGTTCCAAAATCACCTTTAAAAGCGTCGAAAATCTACAATAAATACGCTGAAATAATTAGCAACACAGCTTCAGGCCGTAACCGTAAAGGTAGCTTCACGGCAACACAAAACTTATAATAAAACACCGTGGAACAATCACCAATACACTGTCAATCTATACTGTAAAGATAGCTTCACGGCAAAGCACTATCTCGATCGCTTTCCGTTCACCAAAACTCTTGCATAGCTTAGCACTGACAGTAAGCAGCTATTCTCACAACTCTCACGATTATTCACACACTCGCAATCTACTCGCAACTCAGAAACGCAAGGGTTTATATAGCTTTTCTTTAAGTTCCACACGTTTCGAGAAATATCTCGACAGGAAGTTATTCTAGAAGCTTCCCGATTGGACCATGGGATATCGCCAATTTGGTCGCCAAATGGGCGATAAAGTCGCCAATCTGGCAACCCTACCATACACTATTTTCTGGCAACCCTAGTGCTATGCCGGAAAGCTTACATACAGGCGCAACCGCCGAATTTTTCGTAACACTGCCCCCTCCCAAGGACTGCACGTCCCGGGCAGTACAATCCCTGGCTGGGAGCCAAAAAGAAATAATCGAAAAAGCTACAAAACAAATAAATTACAATAATAACAAAATTTGCAAATATTTACAGTATTTACAAATAACAAAAACATTTACACTAATTACAAAGATCTATGTACAAGCAACTATGCATAAATCATACAATTAAACATAAAAACATTACGAAATACGGGGTACCCATAACAAAAATAACTATCACTAATTACTATGGCCATAGTATGGAGCTAACCTATCATAATGTACAATCTTAGGTTTGGAATTGGGAGACTTACGGATCCGTATTACGACGTCATTCAGTCTGTTGAGGACTGTGTAGGGACCTTCCCAATGCGATTGCAGTTTGGGAGAAATGCCCTTACGACGGCTCGGATTCCACAGCCAAACCTTGTCGTTTTCCTGGAACTTATGTTCGGTCGCTCTTGCGTCGTACCTCTTCTTCATCCTGTCCGTCGAGATGTTAATTCGCTCTCGAGCAAACCTGTGCATCGTTTCCAACCGGGCTTGGAGATCTTGAACGTACTCCTCAGGAGAGGACTGTAGATCCGGAGGACGGCCGAAAAGCAGGTCACTCGGAAGACGGAGATCACGACCGAAGAGCATTTGAGAAGGGGAATAGCCGGTACTCTCGTGGACGGCACTACGGTAAGCAAGCAGGAACAGGGGCAGCTTACGATCCCAGTCTTCTTGGTTCTTGGAAACCATAAGCGATAGGTGGTTCAAGATTGTGCGGTTAAATCTCTCCACCATGCCGTCAGACTGCGGATGTAACGGGGTGGTCTGTGTTTTCTTTATTTCCAATAAGTCGCACAGTCCTTTGAACACAGCCGAAGTGAAGTTCCTGCCTTGGTCGGTATGAATCTGGAGGGGAGTTCCAAATCTAGATACCCAGTTCTGCAACAGGACTTCAGCCGTAGTGACAGCCTCTTGGTCTGGAATTGGATATGCTTCAGGCCACTTCGTAAAATAATCCATGACAACTAGAATGTATCTGTTGCCATCTTTAGTCCATGGCAGAAGTCCCAGTACATCAAGGGCAATTCGCTCGAAAGGCGCTCCAAGGTTGTATCGCTGCAGTCTTCCGCGACAGCGTTCCTTCGGTCCTTTCTTGGCTGCGCAGGCATCGCAAGACCGGCACCATTTCTCAACGTCGTTTCTTGCGGAACTCCAAAAGAAGCGCTCTCGAACTTTGTTTAATGTCTTCATATAGCCGAAATGCCCTCCTGTTGGGCTGCTGTGCATTTCTTTCAGGACATGATATTATAATATATTATTAATATTATATCATAAATATTTTGTGCGCCGACTGCCTCTCACAGTAGGAATTCTCCAATTTTATCCACATGTGCTCGAGACTCGACCTGAAATTCCCTCACTTACAAATTTAATCAGCATTTACAAGAATTTCGCCATAAAATTTAATTATTCAAGAATGTGAAAATTTCAATGATTTATGTCATTCCCATTATTACTACTCAAGGTCATACAACTTAATTGTTTTCACGAAACCTTGACTTCCCTTTCCACGGCTGCAGTATCTTCGCCTTTGGGTGGGTGCGTTCGCACATTGATTTATTTACATACGCAGTTGGCCTAAGGCATATGCAAAATGAACTGCTTAAAATCCTAATGTGATTGTGCTCTAGTATACCAGAGACTATTAGGATTAGGAATGGTGAAAAATTAATGTAGTTTGGATTTAGGATATTTAACAGCTTATAATTTTTAAAATGAAGCAGAGTTTCAGTCAGAAATATCTAACTTTTAAAATTCGTTTCTATTTGAATAATTCAGGACATTAAAGCTTAGATGATTTTAAAATAATTCACGAATATACTCTAAACATAATCGCATTTGGAAGCAGCGTTAAGAATATTTTCAATGTTGTCAGTTACGAAACGGCGAAAGAAGATTCAGCAAATTTAAAAACAGTAATAAGAAACATTTTACAGGATCTCCACTTAATCAAGAAAAAAAATTGAAATACTGTCATTATCTCTATGAAACATGCATTAAGTGATCAAGTACATTTTGAGAAAAATAATAAGGAATTTTGTTTCGTTAAAATGAAGCTAAATTAGATTACTAAAAATACCTGAAACATTTACACTTATTAATTACAGTATAGTTTATATTATTACATATTAGTTACATAGCTAGTTAATACTATTTATAGTTGCATCACTATTTATATTATTTCAACGTTGCATGCTGTTTATAAAAGCGGAGATATTTAATACTTTTATTACAAAACTGTACTTTATTACATGAGTCACATTTCTGAATATACAAAGCTACAATAAAATGCATTGAAGAGCCATAAAAATCTGGTACTCTTGCCTAATATCCTCTATGGTCCCCGCGAACGCACAGATGGGTTGCAACAGGACGTGGCATGGACTTGACTAAGGTCTGAAGGTATGCTAGAGGTAACGCATACTGTGAATCCTACAAGGGAATCCATAAATCCATAGTCTACGATGTGGTGAAGACCTCTTCTGAAACACATGTTGCAAGGCATCCGAGATATGATCAATAGAATTCATATCTGGGAATCTAGGTAGCCAATGAGTCTAAATTCAGACGAGTGTTCCTTGAGCAGTTCGATAGCAACTCTCGAAGTGTAGGTTGTTGCATTGTCCTGCTAGAAAAGTCCAAGTCCCTCGGAATGCACAATGGACCTGAATGGGTGCATGAGATATAACAGGGTGCTTACCTATTTGTGGCCTAACTTAGTTGTATCTAGACGTATCAGGGGTACCATATCACGCCGCTTGCACACACCCCATACCATGATAGAGCCTGTTGACATGTAGGTTCCATGGATTCATGAGGTTGTCTCCATATCCGTCCGCGTCCACCCGCCCAATACGATTGGAAACAAGACTCGTCATCAACAGTCCAATGGCCGGTGTTGATGGGCCCAGGCGAGGTGTAAAGCTTTGTGTCGTGCTATCAACAACGGCACATGAGTGGGCCTTCGTCTCTGAGAGCCCATTTCAATGATGGTCCATTCAATACTTCACGCGCTGGCACTTAATGACCCAGCATTGAAATCTGCAGCAATTTGAGGAAGTGTTGCCGTCTGTCACGTTTAAAGGTTCTCGTCAGTCGTCATTGGTGCCGTTTTTTCACGAACTTTTTCCGGCCGCAGCGATATCGGAGATTTAATGTTTTACCGGATTCCCGATATTCACGGTACACTCTTGAAATGGTCATATGCGAAAATTTAAATTTTATTGCTACTTCGGAGATGCTACGTACCATCTCTCATGTGCCGAACTATCGCTGCTGAGCCAGCCTCTAGGCAATTTACATACCTCAAGAATCGAAGAGAACTGAAGAACTAAAATAAACGAGAGAGACAGTAGTGTCAATAATGAACAGAATCAAAAATGAACGCCCCTTACTGTATTTGTGATTAATCTCTTTCTATGATTTAAATTCCATGTAAATAGTAACAAAATATATTGTTTCGTTAAAGGTGTTAAAAAAAGCCTCCCATTTTTAGACTGGATGCATGAGTTCATTTTTCAGAATTCTTCCGTCAGCAGCTCACCGTAAAGAAGAAAAAATTTAAGTTTTACCCTTTGACATATTATTATTTATCTTCTAAAACAGTCTTGTAAACGTTTCAAACTCACTTAAATCTTGATAAGCTGCCAATTTAGCTTCAGTTACCAACCTAACAATTTTGCCAGACACTTGTTGCTTTATATAGGCGCTTCTGACCGCCGCGTCTTCCATATTTCTGTTATTTGCCTATACAAGTTTTTTTGGTTCTTCAGTGTTCACGTTCTTTTTGTTTACAGTTCATTGTAAAAGCACTGTGAAATAGTTATCTTTGAAGAATATAAAAGTGCACAGATAGAATTAATTTGTATTAAGTGTACGTATATGTCTTCTTATCTCTTTTATTTATTTATTCATTTATTATTTTATTTATTCATTTATTTATTGTCATTAAATGACTGGACACTTTGCAGTGTAAACATGGACTCACATTTACACTTTTGCCTCATATGAAATATTATTTAAGTATGACTTTGACGGGCAACAAATTACAAAATTTTCAGTGTTGGATTCGCTAATAAAAATCACAATCAAGAATAAGCCAAGATATGACCAAAGTATAATACCACTAAACACCGATGTTTCGGTTTGAGCTGGGTTCTATGTGGAAGGGCTGATTGTACGGTCTTTTGTATGGTTTTTTTATGCACAACAGGTGCGTGACTTTAAAAAAGGCTAGGAAATGCTCATAAAGCTTGTTGCACGGTAACAAGCACAGGTAATCAGTATAAACGCAGAATTTTATAAACCCACAAGTAATTCAGCTGATATTTAGAAGCCTTTATCAGGAATAAAACAAAAGTACCAATAACACTTCTCATTTGACTGAGAGAGAAATCAAGCATCAGCTGTTAGCAGGAAAAGTAAAAATTAAATGTTTCCATTTCCACGAATACTTCTAATTTTTACTTTTAACTTCATACTTCGCGTCCAAGTTCGAAACTTTTAAAGCTGAATTTGAAAAAAAATCTCTCTCAAATCTCATCTCTAACTTTCTGTACATGTAAAGATTTTGTAAGCTTCGTTACTTTTCTAACCAATTAATTTCAGGCTTTTTTCTCCTTCTTGTTCCAGTCGGTCATTCATGAACTAAGTAGTAAATAGATAAATGAAAAAACATTTCAAGAAGCAAAATTATGCTTATCTTGTGATTCCTTGAGTTGCCTGGAAGAAAGCTGGAGTTTCAGTTTTTCAGTGGAGCGGATCCTATGGTCTCATTTCTCTTCCTCTAGCATCAACCTCTTAAGAAGACTTTCGCCTCGCCGCATATTTTGAGTGCTCTCATGTGGCAGAGACTCTAAACATTTCCAAACATCCATACCTTTTCGGGATTCATGCCCAAGCCCTTCGGTATGGCAGTCAGCATTGTTAACTACTTTCCTGTCTGGGCGACGTAGTCTAGTCCTGAACGTTAAACTTGAACGTATTTGAATCTGGAATGTTCCTTAAAAACAACATGGACAGTTTTACACATTTGAAAGAATATCAGTTAGATTAGTTTCTGAACTCCTATATGAATTCCAGGAAGAGTAATAAAATTGAAGTTTCTGACCGACAAGGGTAAACTTTTGGATAAGGTGTGGCGTACGCATGATACTTCTCTTATGATTTCTTCAAAGAAAATACTTCATCAATATTTCGCAAACTTTGATGCCTTTCTCTTTTTTTTTCTTTAAAAAAGGCTAAATTACCCAACTTTTTATGCTTATTTATATTAATGTCTGCTTAGCAATTATATAGGTTTACATGAATGCAAATAGTAATCACAGATGAATGTGAAGTTATTTGCAACTGCAAATTTGATAATTTGAGTAAGTTCCACAAATGTATGAGGATTCCGTAACTGTCAGAAACGGTTTTCATTATGTTTCTGTTGTTCCTAATCTGTGACACGTGTTTAATTCATCAGCAGCGTACTGGCTACGTATGTATTGCCCACATTATACAATCATTAGCAAACTATAAGACATCTTTCTACAGTAAGATTAATTTTCTTGCATTTCTAGTCGCATTTTTAATGATTGCTTTTCTATTTGACTTTCTAGATTAACCATTGATGGATTGCATTAATGTTTTTATTAATTATTATTGTATCTATAAACATATTTTTACATGAACTAGAATTTTTAAAAATTGTGAATTCTTACAAATGCTAGCTAAATGTAAGCATTTTAATACCCGTAAATGACAATTATTTCAAATGAAATGGACAAAAATAGACAGTAGAACCTTACAGAGTATTACAAAGTAATTTTCCATGTGTATTTATACCTTTACTATTTTGTATTAATTTTCTTCCTTAGAACTGACCATTAAGCCTTCAGAAAGAGAAGTTTGAAATTTTGAAAAATAACAAAAGGTGCTGCATTCCCAAATATCCTTATTTTCATAACCTGTCTACAGAGATTTGAAAGCTAATGATTTTTTACCATAATGTGCATAGTGTAGAAGGAAATATGAAAAATGTGAAATGCTCTCGCCGGGGATTTTAACTCAGACCCTGCCAATATTAGCTGGACGTGCTTCCAATATACAAGAAGGCCATGGTAAAGAAGGTGAAAACAGCGTACATTCTCTCTCCGCTCAATAGGGATCTATATCGCTAACCACCTTTAAGCTCAGACGGTACTCACAGAGTTATTTCGAACATTTTTGAAGCCATAAAACAAGAGAAATTGCAAGGACTTTGTTTTTCTTTTAGTGGCCAAAGGATACTCCCTGAACACGTTCGAAAACAAAACACAATCAGCATTATACAATATTCTATCTGAGCCAAACAGCACAAACTGGTCATATCACACTCCAAACAAAAGTCATTTTAATATTCATTTACGGGTCATTTTATATTCATTTACGGGTAATATGCCTGATAAAAGGCACAGGAGAATCCCATGCGTTACAACATACAAATAGGCGGCAACTTAAGTATCTGAGGGTCAACATAGACCATAAACTATCATAGATTCCTCACATCAAAGCTCTCAAAACGGAAACAGCACAGCATCCCTAGTTGGATGCTCAGAACAGCTGCTTGAGGAGTATCCTCACGAATGTTGAAGTTTTGGTAGCTCACTGTAGCGGAAGGTATAGTGCTTCATTGTGGGAGAAGGAATCAATGTCACCATACAAATGAGGAACTCTACACAAAGGCCATTCCTTCTGAGCAACTGTCGGGGGTACCGAACATCGATGACCAGCGCAGTTAAAGCACTTTCAGGAATTCCACCACTGCACTTGACGGTACGATATGGAAGCACCATAGTTATCGTATTAAGCTTAAGGAAGAATGCCACAACGTGGCCAATCTCATTTGCTTGTATGAGCAAAATTTATCTACATGGACGGATCTGAATTAGGGTAAGTGGCGGGAAGTGGCTACTGTGTTATGGGTCGTGATACAATTGAAATGTTCTGGACAAGGGAACTGGAATCAGAACGTCTTTCAGCCGGAACTCACATCCCTCAAGGCTACATTAGATTTCTCTTCATTTAATATCCACTACCGTAATATATGTACAGGCTCTGCTTCTAGTCTGCAAACCATCGTGGTCTACAGGAGGCTAAATATCCTTTCAAGAAAGATCCAGAGACAATCATTGGCATAATAGTCATACTATGGCATACCAGAGATCATTGGCATATTAGTCAGTCCTAGGCCGAAACTTCAGTCGGTCCCAACCCATACAGAAATCACTGGAAATGAAAATGCAGATATCATCCCGAAACAACAGCCACAGAGCCTTGCACAAACACGCTAGATGTGTCATTTGCAGGCCCAGACCTGAAGAACATGAACTTGCCAAACAATGGCAGCGTTTTGAGGACACTGAAACAACAGGAAGAAAATCATGCAAAGACTTCTCTAAAATTAGAAAATAAACTAATTACAGGCTCTTCTCTTAACCGGTCATAGTCCATTATGAGCTATTTGTATCGGTTCGACCTACGTGATAATAATTCGTGTGCTACTGAAATGATCAGAAACCCAGTCCATTATCTCTTGAGTTGCTCAAATAGCGCTAAACATTGTCTCCGCAAACCTGCGGCAGGAAATGTAACAGCATGAGCAGACAATATATTTAAAATTACTCTTGTTCTCAAATGCATACCAGAATGTGTAAACGTAGCCAACTCTACATCCAACATTCTGCATTATGTTACTTTCTGGAAACAATCGCTGGGAATAATACCCTTGCGTTCTTTCCCGTTCTCTTGAACTTGAACTTGGTTTTGTAAATCTGCCCATTTCATTAGTATTTAATCATCTAATGTGTACTGTCCGTTAGGTTCTACAACTGCAACTTTGTTTTTTACTGTTTAATGTATGCATTAATTAATGGAAATCATTATATTCTCTCTGTCATTCTTCCTTTAATACTATATACATTTTTGCATTTTTCTGCTCTATTATTTGTATCTCATCATTCACTGAACATCATCTGAGAGACTTTTGCCACTATGATTTCGTTTTGTCATTTTTAGTTTTTTTTTTCCTGTTGTGAATTCATACCATGAAAACAAGCGGTACAGAGGAAACAAAAATCTTACAAATATATTCTTATATGAGATTCATACATATTATTTGTCTTATACTATACGTATTCATAGATACTAAGCATTCATAATTGATATACCTTCCTTGGAAATTTATGTAAGTACTTGTTAGACAGAGAGAATTCAAACTTTGTTTTGTGAAGTATAAAGATCTGTCGGTTGCTTTTAAAATACAGTTAGCTCTCATACAAAAGCAATAGGGAACAATCTTTATGTAGGGTGATAAAATTCCTTACAGAGCTTTTCAAATTTGCCAAATTCTTCTTTTGCCTCTCGAACAGTGCGTTTTCGAAGTTACTTCAAGTATACGTATTAAAATAGCGGAGGAAACTTTACATCTTCCCATTATAAACTTCCAGAACCTTCAAAGAAACAACACCATAAGTATTTCAGTTGAAACAATATTGGCTTCATTTTTAGAGTAGCTCTGAAACTTCCCATTTTTATAGAATACACTTTCAAGAATCTGTTTAGATTTCAAAAATCGAAGTCGAAAAACTGCAGAAATTTTCTCTTTTAGAAGATTATGAGATTCCACAATTGTCCATATTTTGACGGATTTGTATTTATTTTTATCTACTTAAGGAACTGTTACTTGAAAAACTACTACTATCAAAAGAACTTAATGTCAAGAACCATTAATATTTTAGCAGCACAGATTTATGATAGAATATTGAAAATAAATGTGACATCTGATGAAGTTTACATGGATCCTTTACATTCTCTTTTGCATGACAAAAAGACCATCCTTTTTCAGTAATTTTAACTTCATTTTAGCATCATTCAGCGAAATTAAAAATTTAGTAATGTTTAGCCAAAGTTATGTATATACACTGGTGAAATAAATCAAGAGAATTTGCATATTTTATCGAATTGCGTGAAAAGAACTGCTTGAGAACTGAATAACCATTGCTTATAGATAAAAATGCAAGTCTTGTACGGCAAATTCGTAAGCATACATATGTGTGTGGGCGAAGCCAGCAGAAAATCAGGCTTTATAAGCGCGTGGAGGGTAAGCCGAATTGCGTTCGCTAGCACACCTTGGCGAATTCCTTGGTGTTATCTTGCAGCAATCGGTTAAATTCACATTCGAACAGTAAAAATGAGTAATCACCAACGTTTAGGTGATGGAATGAGGTGGCGAATTTTGGAGAGGTTAGAGGCAGGCTAATCGCAAGTCCAGACATGCAGAAAGTTTACTTTAACTCCCAGCGTCGTGTGTTAACGTATGGAAACAGTTCCAGGATACTGGATCCATCCAGAGAAAGCCTGGCCAAGGTCGTCCAATAGCCACGACAGCCAGAGAAGATCGCTATTTGTCCAGGTTACAGCTTCTCAGCTTTCCCGGGATCTGTATGCAGCCACAGGAACCCGTGTGACAAGGGTGACTGTTTTCAAAAGAGTGAATGAGAAAGGGTTGTTTGCCAGAAGACTGGCTGTTTGCATCGCGCTTCCATCTACGGACAGGAGAGTCCGATTAACATGGTGCAGGCAGCATAGTGATGGGAGTACTGAGCAATGGGCGACCGTTCTGCTCACCGACGAGTCCCGTTTTAGCCTAAACACCGATTCTCGCCGTTCTTTCATATGGAGAGAGCCAGGGACCCGCTACGTACCGTCCAATATCCGCGAAATCAACAATTATGGCCCATGGCGGTGTAATGGTATGGGCAGGCATCATGTTGGACGGCCGCATACCTCTCCATGTCTTTGACAGAGGCTCTGTGATTGGTATGAGGTATAACGACGAGGTCTTGGAGCCCCTATCTTTGCCTTCTCCGGTGTGCAGTGGGTCCCGAGTTAAACTTACAGGATGATAACGCGAGGCCAGGTAAAGCTCTTCTGGTAGACTAATTTCTCGAGAGTGAGGATATTCGCTGGATGGATTGGCCAGCCAGGTCTCAAGACCTCACCTCTATAGAGCATGTCTCGGACGCTCTGGGGAGGGCAATTGCAACTCGCAACCCCACTCTGAAAACCATCCAGGAACTGAAAACAGTGTTACTGAATGAGTGGGACCAGCTGCCACAGGCACTGATAAACTGCCTTATTTCCAGTATGACATCACGCTGCGAGCCCTGTATGGCTGTAAGAGGGGACCATATCCCCTATTAAACCATTTCTTTTGTGCCTTCGGAAACCGCTGTTTCAGACCTTTAGACTCTCACCAAATTTTATTAAAATCTGTCCAGTAGTTCTGGAGATCGTAGATCAAATATAAAAATTATCTTAATTTATTTCACCAGTGTACTTCTATAGAGTCATTAGATATTTTTGAAGCATGAATATTGAAAAATGAGCAACGCCTTCGCGGAGAATCGAACCACGGACATCTCGGTTACGCGTCGAGCGTGCTGACCAGTACACCACGAAATCATGCGAAAAAGGCGGGAGAAATACCTTATAGTTCAAATAGAAAACATTTTTTTATTCTGAAAGAGATTGTTATCAGTTTCTACTTTTCTCGTGAAATGTAAATGTGCATTATATACACTAAAATGGCATAACTTAGATGTTACATCATTACTAGATACATGTGACGAAAACGACAGCCCCATGAAGGTTTTACACAAGGAAGATTTCAATTAATCAAAAGATGAGAAAAAATATTTTAATTTATTTTCACCAGTGGTGTTATTATTGCAGCACAGAATTGGTTAGTAATGATATCAGCCTATACAAGAATGGATGAAATTTAGGCATCCTGTCATATACTTCCAAGGTTTTATCTCATATTTATCGCAAGTAAAAGACAGCGGATCAAGGATAGTTTTCCTGCAATAAGAACGTTTTTGATTAATTAAATGGGTTTTAAAAAAACTGCCAATGAATAATTAAACATTAAATTTTCGCTTAACTAAATCAGATCGAGTAAAAAGGCAGTAAGGGGTCTAAAATTGGATTTGATATATATATATATATATATATATATATCTTTCCTAATGTATAATTTATACATATTTGTGTGTGTAAATACACTCACGTTTGTGAAAATTGCAACACCAAGAAGGAATCGTCATAATTGAATGCAATTTAATACACAGTTGAGTGGTAGTGGTACAAATAAATGATTAAATGTTCAAAGCAAACAAACAAGAACAAGAGATCAGAATCAGTATTTTGTGTGGCCACCACGCGCCGCAATAAGTGCTGCTACACGACGTGGCATGGAGTCAAACAAAGTTTGAATGTCTGACTGAGGAAGAGCATTCCATATCGTTTGTACGCGTACCCAAAGTTCGTCTGCAGACGCAACAGGACGAGGATCACGAGCAAGACGCCGACCAATGACATCCCACACATGTTCAATTGGCGACATATCCGGGGAACACGCAGGCCAAGGAAGAAGCTGTACCTGCTGCGCTGCAAAGAAGGATTTAACAATCCGAGCAGTATGAGGGCGGGCATTGTCCTGTTGAAATACAGCGCCTGGCAAGCTTTGAAGGAAGGGAACAGCTTCGGGCTGTAGAACTTCACGGATATACCGGTTGCTGTTCAGATTGCCCACAATTCGTAGCAATTGAGATCGTCTATGATATGCTATGGCGCCCCAGACCATAACTCCGGGTGTTCGTCCACTGTGGCGTTCGATAATGCACTCCGGAAGGTGGCGTTCACCGGCATAGCGTCTGACACGAATGCGGCCATCATGGTACCACAAATTAAAGCGGGATTCGTCAGAAAACACGACATGCTGCCAATCAGCACGCCAGTCTCTATGCTGATTGGCCCATTGTAGCCGCAGGCGGCGATGGTCGTGCGTTAGGGGGATCCTGTATAAAGGAGTCCGTGCGCGCAGTCCACACTGCAGCAGACGTCTACGAATTGATGAAGCACACAATGAAACACCTGTAGCTATTGACCACAGTGCTGCCAATTGTCTAGAGGAAGCTGTACGGTCCGTCCGCGCCATGCGGACCAGGTGTCTATCATCGCGAGCTGACGTCACATTTCGGGGTCCACTCCCGGATTTCCGAGTTGTCCGACACTCGTCCGTCCACTGCTTCCAAACGCGCATCACTGTGCTGCTGTTACGCTGCACACGAGAGGCTACTGCACGATACGACAATCCAGCTTCACGAAGGCCGATGATTCTCCCTCGTTCAAACTCTGTAAGTTGTTCAAATCTCTCTCTCTTTCGTCGACGATGCATAAGTACAGATTGAGTTAACGTTTACCACTAGCAGATAACCACCGATAACCATACACGCCTCGCTACAGCCGTCTATTTACTCGGATCCATCAGCCGTTCAGAGGGCGCTGCTCAGCATACGCATGCGCTAGGGATTTGCAATTCTAATCATTTGCATATCATGCGCTACTTTGCACTTCCTGAAAATTTCAGCTCACTCGCGTAAGTCCTTCATGGTGTTGCAATTTTCACAAACGTGAGTGTATATACGTCTCTGATAGTACGTTAGTTGACTCCCATATTTATTCACTAGTGTCTCTTGAGGGTAGTATTGATAACTTTCCGAGCAACATCTTTCAAAGTGCCTACGATAAGATGTTTAAATGACAGATGATTTTAATGAGTTTTCCGTTCAATGCCAAATTAAGTAATTTCCCCGGCTATTCGAGGATGAATAAATGTGCAAATTTTAACATCTTCATTAAATGTGTTAAATGCTATGGTTTAAAACAGTTGAGAGCATTTCTTTGCTGAAAAATATGTTAAAACATTTTGTAATCAATCTTTAACACTCTCTTTAAAAAGCACAATAGCATAAAAAATCCAAAGGATCACAACGGAGAACTAAAATAGCTGCATAAAAGTTTAAAATACAAAAACGAACAAAATGTAAATTTGTTGTATATTTTCAACAGGAAAATAGCGAAAGCAAGGTCTGCTAATTCCACGAAGTGTAAAGTTTTATCTCTTACATTCAAAATTAATTTTTCGGAAATTTATAAAGATGCCTGTTATATTGTTTTATATATTTCTATTGGGAAACGTTAGCTTATGTTAATTGCATTATATAGTGAACAAATTGCCTTACACATATTAACGAACTCACTTTTCTGACTATAAGAATTCTTATTAATTCGTGGAAACATATTAGTATGTCTCTTTCATTCAATGTCACTTTTAGAACTCCAGAGGTATTAAATGTTTTTATGTAAGGACAATAGTATTGAAACATCAGTCAGTTTCTTTTTGGGAATCAAAGAAAGATTTGCATTTGATAAATGGAGAGGATTA